>PVHT021183705.1:26221317-26260485 GCA_004024745.2 Catagonus wagneri | reverse complement strand
CCTGGCACCATGAGCTTCGGCTCCGAGCACTACCTGTGCACCGCCTCCTCCTACCGCAAGGTATTCGGAGAGGGCTCGCGCCTGTCCTCGCGCCTCTCCGGGGCCGGCGGCACGGGTGGTTTCCGCTCGCAGTCCCTGTCTCGCTGCAATGTGGCCTCCTCGGCAGCCTGCTCCTCTGCCTCGTCGCTCGGCCTGGGCCTGGCCTACCGCCGGTCTGCGGCGTCGGACGGACTGGACCTGAGTCAGGCGGCGGCGCGCACCAACGAGTACAAGATCATCCGCACCAACGAGAAGGAGCAGCTGCAGGGCCTCAACGACCGCTTCGCGGTGTTCATCGAGAAGGTGCATCAGCTGGAGACGCAGAACCGCGCGCTCGAGGCCGAGCTGGCCGCGCTGCGGCAGCGCCACGCCGAGCCGTCGCGTGTCGGGGAGCTCTTCCAGCGCGAGCTGCGCGAGCTGCGCGCGCAGCTGGAGGAGGCGAGCTCGGCTCGCGCGCAGGCCCTGCTGGAGCGCGACGGGCTGGCAGAGGAGGTGCAGCGGCTGCGGGCGCGCTGCGAGGAGGAGAGCAGAGGGCGCGAAGGCGCGGAGCGCGCCCTGAAGGCGCAGCAGCGCGACGTGGACGGCGCCACGCTGGCCCGCCTTGACCTGGAGAAGAAGGTGGAGTCGCTTCTGGACGAGCTGGCCTTCGTGCGCCAGGTGCACGACGAGGAGGTGGCCGAGCTGCTGGCCACGCTGCAGGCATCGTCGCAAGCCGCGGCCGAGGTGGACGTGGCTGTGGCTAAACCAGATCTGAGTTCGGCGCTGAGGGAGATCCGCGCTCAGTATGAGTCCCTGGCAGCCAAGAACCTGCAGTCAGCCGAAGAGTGGTACAAGTCCAAGTTTGCCAACCTGAACGAGCAGGCGGCGCGCAGCACCGAGGCGATCCGGGCCAGCCGCGAAGAGATTCACGAGTACCGGCGTCAACTGCAGGCACGCACCATCGAGATCGAGGGGTTGCGCGGCGCCAATGAGTCCTTGGAGAGGCAGATTCTGGAGCTGGAAGAGCGGCACAGTGCCGAAGTGGCTAACTACCAGGTAAAGGCTGGAGCGCTGCGTAGCGTGGGGCGTGCGGTTCTCTCCCGGGCATATTTCCCGCACAGCTGGGGCCCAAGGAACCAAGGGGAGGATAAAGATGGGGAGAAAAAGAGCCCGCCGTAAGGCGTTGGCAAACAAAAAGCCCTATAGTCTTCTGCTAATTTTAGGGGCCTGCACGCCCTCTTTCCCTGCCCCTCACATTCGTCCCTGTCCGAGCCCTTGTAACAAAGAAGCCCCTCAAGCTTCTGTTCTTGGGTGTCTGAAAATCTAACTCATGCCTTCCTGTCAGCAGGTGGACAATAAACACGCTGGCAGCCTGAAGAACAGCCCCCACCCAAAGTAGGAGAGTCCAGCGGGTGTGGGTCACAGCCTGTCCATGGTTGGCCATGCTGTTTCCTCTGTCTAGCCTGTTTAGTTGACTTTGAAACAGTTTCTGTGCGCCCTGGAAATATTTATGGAGTATGGTTTACCTTTGAGTTAGGGAAAGAATAACGGGGACTAAACCGGGAAGCGTTCTAGCCCATTGTCTGGACTTCTGCCCTCAAAGGAGTAGAGATTGGGAGCCAACGAGATGGGTGCTTGTGCTAGTAATAACCTCCCTGCTCTGTCCTCCAACACACACACACACACACACACACACACACACACACACACACACACACACACACACACACACACACACACACACACACACACACACACACGAGTTCATAAAGAAAGCGCTACACCTAATAGCGAGAGGATCGTCGGGCGCTGTCCTAGGTGCTGATATCGAGTTCCCTTCTCAGAAATTTTTTCCTGGTTCATGTCCCAGTTCCGACTCTCCAGGCAATTAACCACTTTGATTTTTTTTTTCCCCCTTTCTCTTCTGCAAACACCAACACATCAGTCTTGGCTACCTGCAATCAAAGGTCACCTCATGGACATCATCAATTTTCACTTTCACGGATGGCTTAGCACTTAACAAAAACCACTTAATCCGCTCAGCAGCATTTAAGTCCCACTTTTTGAAAATGCTCATTTCCTTAACATTTTTTTATCCTAAGTGCATGTGATAAATCACAGAGATGGGTTCATCTTTGTTAGAGGCACTTATTTTTTCCCACCTTTGCTTGTCCTCTAAGCTCCCCTGAAGGTATTGATTGACTCCTTACTCCTTTTCTCTCAGAACAAAGGCCACTGCATCATTAGTTTTACTATATAGAACATTCTGGGCTTAAGATCACAGAAGACGACACAGAGGCAGGAGAAAAGTACTGAAAATAATCTAAATAATTGGTTCAGTTTCAAGGTGCAATACAAAGCTCCATTGGATAGAATGCTAATAATTCGGAAACTTGCAATTATTCATCCTAGTCAAGATAAAAGTTTACATTTGGTAAAATTAATAAGGTTTGGGACCTTTAATAAAATACTAAAAAAGTATACACACATAAAAAATAGTAAAATACTAAATTTTATTATAAAACACTAAAATAATAAAATCAGGAAAGGAGTGAAACCTCAAATTACTATTTTAGTCTGGGGCTAAAGAATTATTGATGTGCAATATTTGCTATTCATTATAAATTACTCCCTTTAATAAAGGAAGAAACCTGCTTGGACCTTTTGTTTTGGTGTTTAGAATTATAGTAATATTCAAATAAATACTTCTCTTCTGCTTCAAAATCTATAACTTGAACTTTTCACTGTGTGGCCTAGCTCCTGGATGGCCTGAATTAATCACATTTGGTTGAGATCATGTTTTCTTCTAGAAGCTTCAAAGGATGTTCTAGGTGGTCTTTTGAAAGGCTACCCCAGTATTTCTATAAAAAGGATAACTTATCCACAACTGCTATCCGAATTGGGCTTTGCCATGTCCTCTGTCTGGTTGTTATAGCTCCTACATTCTAAGGGCTAGTGACCATATTGTCTGGCTTGTTTTGTTTGCGTTAAAAGACTTTCAGTGTTAGACAATAGCAGGGTCATTCCAGGCGTAGTTTGCAGGAAACAAAAAACAACAGAAACTGCGGCATCTGCAGCTCTGCAGTGCTGCCCCCATCAGTTTTAGCCTCAGAGCCTCAGTGGACCTATAGATATATATAGATCTATCCTACTTCCTGTGACCTAAGGCTGATGAGGGGCTCACATCCTCACCTGCAGATCCTGAAGGCATGAAGCTGTCATCTGGCTATTCTCTCTAACAATCTTAGCAGTGCTGACCAAGATAAAAAGCATCCTTTTCCACAGTGAGATTCAGCCATTGTTTTCTTACCCTCTGACCCCATCCTCCTCCTCTTTCACTGCAGTAATAGAAGGTTGTTCTATTTCTTCTGCTTCAGAAATTAGTGGAAGGCCCATTTTCCTTTACAAGTTTGCCACCCTCTTAGAGGCAGAGGGAGGCCCCATTAAAGCCACATCTTCTCTGCCCTAGAGAGCTGACAGCCTATTTGAGGAAAGAAAGCTTATTACACTTTTGAAAGCATACAGAATAATTCAAGGTGACATAGTAAGTATACAGTGGTGTATGAGAGAGTCTGCATCAGGCAACAGAAGAAATTGTGAGGAGCTAAGGCTGTTGTTTTCAGAGGCCAGATGCAGCTACCTTCTCTAGCTGAAGGCTTTTCATTTCTGACACAGCATGATTCTGATTCCTGCACAGCCGCTTCACCACCATTAGAGTCCCTGTTCTGCCCAAGGTGTCTAAGGACATTTCTGAAGGATACTGGGGGCCCTGTCCCTACACTATGGTCAGTCTTGGAAAGCTGAAGCTTTCCTTGAAAGGCCTTGCTGAACAGTCACGATCCCACCATTAGTTAATGCTCTCCAGGGAGATGAGCCAAGTCTGCCCTCTTCTCTCCAGTATGAGATTGGAGCGCAGCCTAATTAAATAGCAGGAAGGGGCTGGCCCCTTGGAGACTGAGGTTGGCAGGAGCTTCATATAAATCTATAGCTTGATAGATCCATTTCTGAAATTGGAATTCAAGAAAAAACCTTCATCTGGGCCCTCCCTTTTTTTTAACTCTTCCATGTACTTTTTGCTTTCTTTTGTTCTATGTTTGACCCCTCTACCTCACTCTATTATTGTCACCTGGGCCACCCTGATAGCGCCTTTACAGAAAGAAACTAGTGGTCCTTAAACTCATTGGCCCACCATCTTTCTTTTTACAGAAAGATTCACAGGCCCACTCCCAAATATATGGATTCAGTAGTTCGCAGGTGGGGCCCGGGAATGTGCAATATTCCAATAAAAGCACTGTATTCCGTCATTCCTCAGACTGATTTTGGGGTGCGCTGACTTAAGTCACATTTCCCAGTGTAAACCAGCCTACAGAAATACATATAATGCAAAATTTTAAAGTATGATGGGAAAAAAAAAATGAAACAGAGATGGGATGAAGCAAAGATAGGAGCGAGAATAAGGCAGCACAGTGGCCTGCAAGTATATCACATGAAATCCTCTCTCCCCACCTTTGTTCATCAGGCAGAACGCTCATTCTGAAGGGTCTCTTTAACTCAGATTGTGCTGCACTCACTCCTGCGTACCTGGCTGAGGGCCCCTAAAAGTGATGAGACCCACAAGCACTGTCTGTTGTTCCTTTCCTCCACGTAGATGCTGATGTGGCCAGTCTTCTCTCTTACTCCCAGCCTGCATCCTTCCAGCCCTGAGGAAGATGCTCCGCACTTGTATTAGCCACTCCGGGAAAGACCCCCACTGGAGCTGGGAGTGCCCCTCTCCCTCTCCCCCCTCCACTCAGGCTGAGCCGGCAGCAGCTGCAGGGCCGGGGGAGGGGGCAGACTGCAGCGCTCTGCTCAGATTTCCAGCTGGAGGCCATCTTTGCCCTGGCTTTTGAAGGGCAACGCAAGACAGACTGGTGTGGGGTGTGGGGAGGAGAGCGCAAACAAAGAGACTAGACATTGAAGAGCAGTGGTCAGCAGTCAGCACAGATCCTTTTGAAAAGAGCCAAGTCATGCTTTTTGTCTGCTCTGATCCATAAAAGAGACATGTGAAATGTGTAACAAACGAGTTCAGGGGAATTTCATCTATCTAGAACTCAGGTCCCCAACAACCTCTTATTCAGAAAACACAGTGTGAAACCACACTAGTTACTTAAAAAAGGGCCTAATTAACCTGCTGATGAAACAAAATGTCCATCTCTAAATCACATATATATTAGGAAGTTGGCCCTTCTGATGCCCCCAGCCTATTTATTGTTACTTTACATGATTCTAAAGCACTTTGCTATTTGGATTTCTCTTTTCCGGAAAAGAAGAACCCCTGGAGTCTGGCATTAATCAGGAATGAATAGCAGCAGATTAGTGTAACTTTCAGAACAAAGAAAACCAATACATAGCAAGCACTAATTCAAATACTGCTCTAAAGGACCATTTAGGATAGAAATAAACAGCCTGGTATACCTTAGTTGACCCAAAAGATAAAACACATCACAGGATTAAAGAAAAATAATTGATCATCATCGTTAGCCTTAGTTGGTGAGAAAGGTTACGTTATGTTTAATATTCTAAGTAAGAGTAGTACAAAGCACTTTCAAAAGGTTCTTACTTAAAATTGTTATTTAAAAAAAAATCTGTTATGGGAGTTCTCATCGTGGCTCAGTGGTTAACAACCCCGACTAGTATCCACGAGGACGCAGATTCGATCCCTGGCCTTGCTCAGTGGGTTAAGAATCCGGCGTTGCTGTGAGCTGTGGTGTAGGTTGCAGAGGCGGCTTGGATCCTGAGTTGCCATGGCTATGGCGTAGGCCGGCAGCTAGAGCTCTGATTCGACCCCTAGTCTCCATATGACATGGGTGTGGCCCTAAAAAAAGACAAAAGGCCAAAAACAAAAAAAAACCCTCTGTTATGGAGATGTACATCTTGAAAAATAAAAAATAAATCTGGTGCTTTAAGGAATGCCTCCAACTCTCCCATATCAAGGTTTTATTATATGTTGCTTTCCTTAGTTATCTAAGGAGTTGGGGGGGCACATGATTAATTTGTCCTTATCGTTAAAAGGGTAGAGAGTCACGTGGTATGCTATCAACGATACTGAAAAAAAACTGACATTTATCGAGCAGTTCCAAGGTGCCAAGTACTCCTCTACTACCTATTATTTAATTTAAGAGATAATGGACTCATCACATAATAGTGTGGGGCTCATGAAATTGGAATCCTAACTTGAGGATCTCAGAACACCTCAGAAAAGAATAAACATTATAATTTCCCTTATACAGAAATGCATGTTCGGAAGAAAGTAAAATACAGAAAACTGACTGAGGTACGTTAGGTATTTCTTTCAGGGCAAGAAATGCAACCCAAATATCCTAATGAAATCCTCCTTTTTTCCTCATATAATATTTCTCTTGCTCCTTTGCATAATGAGAATACCACCTCCCCTTTCTCTCTTTTCCTTCATCCTAGACTCTTCTCCCTCTTAATACAGTAATATTGATTCTCTTATCCCTAATGCATCACGAGCAGACTTGCTTGTAGTTTAATTGAACCTCAAACACAGCAACCATCAAAATTTCTTGGTAAAATCTTTTTAAACTCTCATGATCCTTAACACACTCTGGAATGTTTTCATCATTGTCCAGTGTCCGATGTATTTCCCCCACTGTTTATCATCCTTTGCTCCATACCCATCGGTTAAATGAGTTTATTCTTTGCAGTATTCCTGTCAATATTTATAGAACAGGTAGGTGGTATGAATTTTAATTCTTTCTGCAGATTCTCTTGATTTGGAAGTTTGCACTCCCTGATGTATAGGCCCTGCCTTTCACTATTGCTTCACCACCCCCACAAGGGAAGTTACAAGGTCCGTCAACACTTGCCTTCTTGAGGTTTCTGATATGTTTATCTGCATTACTACTTTATAAAAATAACCCTCGGTCACTGTGCTCTTCATGATGACAGAATTGTAACTGAATTATTTGAGTTATTTGCTCAGGCCTTTTCAGGTCATAAGAAAAGGAATGCATATGTAGCCTCATTCATTCACTCATCAGTCATTCATTGATCATCTACCGTGTGCATTGTGCTGGGCTGTGGACTTCCAGGGGTGAACCAGACAGAAAGGGTCCCTGTTTCCATATAAATTATATCGTAGTTCATTGGTTCTCTAACAGGAGCACTTGGCACATCGGAACTGCTCAATAAATGTCACTTGGGATATTTGGCAATGTCTGGAGACATTGTTGGGCATCACAACTGGAGGGAGGGCATGTACTACTGGCATCTAGTGGATAGAAGTCGGGGATGCTGCTAAAAATCCTACATCCAATCCAAGACAGCCCCCCATAACAAAGAATTATCCATCCACAAAGTCAAGAGGGCCCAAGTTGAAACACCTTGTTATAGAGGAAGGTGACAGAAAAGAAGCTAGTAGATGAATAAGTGAACAAGATAATTTCAATTCATGATAAGAGCTAAAAAGCAGGGTGGCCCCTTTCAAACAGGGGCTTTTTTTCTGACTTTTCGTCCCACTGGAGGTGCCTATTTCTGATTTATACAAAGTTCCTTCATGGGCTAGCAGCTGCCCCAGCTTAATGTTGAATTATGTGCTAGATGAGTGTGGAGAGGGTGCCTAAGTTAGATGCCAAGAAATACCTGAGAACATTAAACTGAATCTTGTATGACATGAAGTCAGCCATGTGAAGACCTACCACAGAGTATTCCAGGCAGGAAGGAGCAACCCTAAAGGGCCTGGGATAATAATGAACTTGGTAAGCAGCAAAAGAGAAGGATAGCTGAAACACATTGATTGTGCAAGGGGAAAAATATAGGCCGTGCAGGAGTTTTGACTTAATTCCAAAGCTGTTGGAGGATTTTAAGCAGATAAGCAACAGGATCTGCTATGTTTTTAAGAGATCCTCTGGCTGCTCAAGAATCACAAACTTAAAGCTATTTTTCTTCCCTGTCTGGGTTTGTACCTGATGGAACTTAAATCAAAAGCAAAAGTACTATGTAAATTTGGTTTCTTCTAAAAACTTATTATAACTTCGGAGTTCCTGTTGTGGCACAGTGGAAACGAATCTGACTAGGAGCCATGAGGTTGAGGGTTCGATCCCTGGACTCGCTCGGTGGGTTAAGGATCCAGTGTGGTGTAGGTCACAGACGCGGCTCAGATCTGGTGTTGCTGTGGCTGTGGTGTAGACCGGCAGCTGTAGCTCCCACTAGACCCCTAGCCTGAGAACCTCCATGTGCCACGGGTGTGGTCCAAAAAGTTAAAAAAAAAAAATTATTATAACTTCAAACTGCCATTTGGATTAAAAAAAAAAATCCTTGGAGTGTTTATGTTCCCTCCCTGTCTGTCACGTAAAATGCTTTCAGTAAAGTGATTGAGTAGCAGGCTTTTCAGGAAATCATCAAAATGAATAGAGGCAGAGAAGACCTGCCACCCTCTCTGTGCTTTCCACAGTTGGAATTTTCTGAATCTAAGCTCCTGACTGAGGCTTTCATTTTGCAAAGGACATGCAACAAGTGAGCGATTCATCAGTAATATAACAAGCAAGGGGGGTTTGGCTGAGAGCCATGTGCCCCGTGGTAGAAGTTCCTCTAACCCTCACCATGGGTCCAAATCTCTTGGGGGCCGTGATGAAAAAATCCAGATGCTGGGACCCCACCCCAGAACAAGTGAATCCGAATCTGGGCTGGGGGACAGGTCTGGATTTTTAATGTGTAGTCAGGGTTAAGAATCCTTGCTTTCTCAATCCCAGTCTCAATGAATGTCAGCTGGTTTGGGCTAAATATGGTGGACATGTTGCTTTTCAGGATAACATTGGACAGCTGGAGAATGATCTGAGGAACACCAAGAGTGAGATGGCACGCCACCTTCGCGAATACCAGGACTTGCTCAATGTCAAAATGGCTCTTGACATTGAGATAGCAGCTTACAGGTACTATCAAAGGGCATGCTCACCCAAGCAGGTCCCATCACGTGGGGCAATGCTACCCAAAGAAGTGGTTTTAGTGTCTCCAATTTCCGATGGGTGGGTGGGAAGGGAGGAGGAAAGACATCCCTGGCTCCTTCCAGGTGAGCTGACCCTTATGAACCTTGACTTGATTACATCCCAGCTCCCCTTTCTAGTCCTGGAGTGGTCTGCCCACCTCTGCTAGGATCCAGGGGGATAATGTGAGGATAAGAAGGCTGAAATAAAGTCCATCAGACTCTAACTTTAAAAACAGGGTTGATGTAACATTGAAAGTCTCAAGAGGTGAGTTATACCCCTGGATTCCTACTCAAGCAATGTGTCAGTGAACATTTACCTCTAAAAAAAGAAATAAATAAATAACAGCAGCTACTATTTTTTGAATGATTATTGTGTGCCAGGCACTATATTAGATACTGCATATAAATTATCTGGGTATCAGGTCATTATTCCCATTTTTCAGAAGAGGAAACTTGAACCACAGGCAGACTGTGTTAACTTGCTCAAAGTCACAGTGCTGGTAGTGGCAGAGCTCAGACTCAACCTCAGATCTTTCTGAAAATTTCAGAGGATTTGATAGCGTTTTGAGTTTCTGATTTTAAAAGAAGGGTGATAAAAATGATTAATAGTCATGAGAAAAAAGGTATTGGGGCCATTCTTTTATGATGCTGTTTAGACCAAGATGGGAAAAAGCTTTGTATCTGAAACAGTTTTATTCACTGGTTCCTGTTATTGCTGATTCCATTTCCTTTGTACCCCAACACACTGAAAAAATCCAAATCTCAAGTTCAGGCCAAATTAGGCAGCTCCTTTGGGGACTTCTTACCTTCTTATCCCTGGTGCACTTGAGGTGTTAATTACTAAAAATTACTTCTCCTTAGAGCTTTGTAGACTCTAAGTGCCAAAAATGGGTGTGATGAGACCAAGGGGAGTTGCAGGGTTTTTTAAAAAAGGGGCATTCACAAAAATTCTTATTTGTGAATAAGACAGGTTTCCCCTTGACAGCGCTTTAAACGCAGCTGGTGCTAAAGAGGTGTGAGTGTACATGAATGAGTGTGTGTGTGTGTGCGTGAGTGTGTCTGTGCGCGTGTGTATGTGCTCATGCACACTGGATAAAGTCCAAGCCTTGGAGCCTTGGAACTCAATATTAATTGGTTTCAATCTCATGAAGAAACTGCGAAGTCTTTCTAATATGGAATCTTTCTAGAATGAATAGGTGCTGGGGGGTTAAGTTCTTTAAAAATTGCAAGCTGAATTCCTGAGTTTTTCTCTGTTGGATTTACAGGAAACTGCTGGAAGGCGAAGAGACACGTTTTAGCACCAGTGGATTAAGCATTTCAGGGCTGAATCCACCTCCCAATCCAAGTTATCTGCTCCCACCTAGAATCCTCAGCTCTACCACCTCCAAAGTCTCAGCCACTGGGCTCTCTCTTAAGAAAGAGGAGGAAGAAGAGGAAGCCTCTAAGGTGGCCTCTAAGAAAACCTCCCAGATAGGGGAAAGTTTTGAAGAAATATTGGAGGAGACAGTCATATCTACTAAGAAAACCGAGAAATCAAATATAGAAGAAAGTACCATTTCAAGCCAAAAAATTTAATTCCGTTGCTTAAAAAAAAATAATGCTTAGGAGGGGATAAGATGCATCTGACTTGTTAAACAGCCTATTCCTGATCCAAAATGCCTATCATGACTATCCAATGTCTTCAAGGCTTCAGTCTCACATTTAGCATTGAAAACTTACTTTCTCTAATAATAAAAAAAAAAAAACCTTAGACTGGAGCAAACCGCAGTCCTAGAGCAATCACAGAAGAGTTATCTAAGAATACAGCTTTCTCACCTAAAGCTCAGGCTTCACGGCAATAGATGATTCAGGTACAGAGGAAGTACAAACTAAGGTGCTAAATCTGTAATCATCATCATTTTGCTGTGAGTTGAAATGAAAATCTATATTCACTCACTATACCCAGCTATATAATCTCACTCTAGATATCTAAAACATAAGATCACTGCCAAAGATAAGCCCATGGTCCACACCCGACACCATTCTGATAGGATTGTTTCACAAATGATAGGTGTTTATTTAAGGGACATTGTCCCTCATACCCCTCAATTCCATATATCCCTTTATTCCATTCAGAAAAAAAAAAAAAGGCTAGTGTAGTATTTGTCCCTTTTAACACATTTAGATCTTCTCAAAAGAACTTAACCCCTTTAGCTGTCTGCTCAATACGTAGAATTAAATGCATGTTGACCATTTCTGTGATTCGTGTAATGACTTCTCCTCGCCCGTTTCATGTCCTCCTAATTCTGTAGTTTAAAAAAAAATGGCAGTGATAAGTTTCATGGGTTGCCCCCAACAAATAAAATAATGAAAAGAGTCCCTAAAGTTTAGGCTTTCAGCTTATTCAAATCCATTTAATTAGGGAAAAGGAATACTTTATTAAGAACGTAGCTTTTCACCTGTAGAAGCACAGTCATAGTTAATGCCAAACTGTGATTAAGCTGACCTTAGATTTAGAAGTATGAGCTAGAAGAGGTGAGTATTTGTAATGAGGAAAAGCTGAGGTTTCATTATCCGCGTCAGTTCATTGGTGATAGCGAATTTATTCCTTCATGCCCTTACCCTTAGACAGAATCCACATATTCCCCCTCTGCTAGGTCCTAAAGAGGCCTTGTTTTCACTCCTCTGCCTTTTAAGAGTGTTAAGTGTAGACTATGTTATCACCGGGACACAATGCTACTGCCCCAAAGTAAAAGAAGACACTTGTGGTCAGTCAGCGTCACCAGCAGAGACAAAAAAAGAAAGCTTTCTCTTTTCTAAAAGAGTCTTGCCCAACAGTTTTCCTACTGCCGCACGGCTGGTTGGTGGGGTCTCCCTTCTCTGCTGGAGAGGAAGAGACGCTCAGCCCGGGAAGGAGCACACATGCTGTGCTCACACGCTAGGAAGCAGATCCTGGAGAGCCCGGTTTTCATCTGCCCTACTGCATAGCAGCTGCATGGCCCAGCCTTCCACGTGTGCCAAGTCTGATGCCGGACTGATTCTCTGTCGGAGTCCCTTTCACCAGAGCTAAAGAGTTGCTATATCTGTCACATATCTCCATTCAGAGCTCTGTGGTGATGAGGACACGATGCTTTTGCTCAACTTTCTTATCCTAGCGCATCTTTCAGTCAACCAAGGAACTTAAAAGAATACTTTTCTCTTCTTCCTTTCCCTTACTCCATCCTCGTCTCTACTCTCCACATTTACTGTAAAACATTAGTAAAATAAGAATTAAAAGTCACACGAATCCCACCAATATAACTTGTGTTTTGTGGTTTCTGCTGTTTCAACTGAGAGAAGCACCATTGTGGTTCAGTGAGACAGCGGTACCCCGCATCATTCAGAAATCATGTTCTCTGTTCCGTGCACCCACATTTAGTGTTTCGGGTTTTTTTCTTTCCCTGCCAAAGCCTTGAGGCTGGAGTCTCCAGAATGCAGTCTGCAGACTGTCTGATCTGAAACACATAATGCACTAAGTGGACAGCTCATGGCAGGAAGTGGGGAAATCAAATCAATCAGATAATGAAAGACAATGTATTCTGTGCCTGGGTTTAACTAGTTTAACTTGGTGAAGATTTCTGAGAATGAACTGGCGAAAGGAACAGGATAAAAAGTTCTTCAGGGAGTAGCCTGCTGGTGCAGTGGGTTAAGAATCTGGTGTTGCAGCAGCTTGGGTTGTTGCTGTGGCTTGGGTTCAGTCGCTGGCCTGGGAACCTACATATGCCATGGGTGCAGCCAAAGGAAAAAAAAAGATTCTTAAATAAGAATCTTTTCCTTCTTTAATAATGAAGCTATAGCTCTGTAGAACCCAGATGTCTAGGTAGAATGTGGGAAGCAGTAACAGAACTTTCCTCTACTGTAACATCCTTAAACTTTTTCGGGATTAAACACCTCTTGGAGAAAGCCATGGACCCTTTTCCCCAAAAAATACACACACAAAACTGTACAGATCAAGTGGTTTGTGATTTCGTTAGGACTATCTACTTCTGGTGTCCAGAAATCCGTGGATGCCAAGTTGAGATTCCTTAATGCCATGTCAGGTTCCAGGCTGGAGTATGCAAATGAGGGGATATATGGATGCAACTCACAGCTGACGCTGGTGGTTGAAGCTGGATCTTGCTGAATCCTGAACAATACTATCATTCTTAACCCATCTGGCTAAGGGCACTTTCACACCACTTAAAGATACATTAGTAGTACTGCTACTAAAAAGAGATCTGTTAGTCACATACTAAAAATGAGAGTTTTACAATAATCAAAGCATCTTTTGGGGCCTACTAAGGAACAATAGTCTCATTACTACATGGGTTTGCAATATAGATTTTGGTTGCCATTTCTTTTTTTTTTTTTTCTTAATAGCTATTGTTTATTAAGTTCTTAGTCTGGGTTGGCATGATATTAAGTGCTCTTCTGCCATGTCTAAGCCTGTGGTTAATGGATCCTTCTCTATGCAAGACCAGAATCCTCTACAAATTTATATAATGTGTGGCTCTGACTAATTTGTATCTCCTATTTTCGAGTCACCACTAACTGCCATGAGCTCATTTATGGAAGAAAGACATTAAAAGCATCTTACAGACTTGATAAATCATTAAGTCAGAACGATTACAGTAACAGGGAAGCTTGACGTTCAGAATCATAAGGGAGGTTTGAGAAGGAGAGGCAAGCAGCAACATCAACCACTATGACAGAACAGGACAACCAAGTGAGTCTGTGAGACTGTGGGTAGGCCTGTCCACAAGCACAGTAATGATTTCCAGTGTGACTTTCAGACTCACTAGAGATCTCCTGCATCTGGAGAACTTATTCATAGGAGCTCTAAGTTAGTCAGTCCCTACTTATTATGTGTCAGGCACCACACCAGACAGTAAATGAAGAATGATCTCATTGAAACCTCTCCACCCTCATTAGGTGCGGTATTTGTTTACCCATGTGACAAATGAAGGAATGGAGCCTTGGAATGACAAGGTTCAAACCCTCATCTGATGCCACACAGTGAGAAACAGCTGGGAGACTACATAAAAGAAAGTCTCCTCACTTGATGGAATAGATACCTTTCTTTTTATATACTTTTTCACACTTTGCTCACCAAGTTTCACTTAAGGTTTCTCCGCCCCAGAAACCTTTGTCAACACCAGGTCTAAAGGAAAACTGCTCCACTTTGCAGACTTCCTGAGCCTACTGCCTTCCTGCGTTGCAGTGAGACAGTGGCGAACCCAAACTGGGCTCTGGGCCCATCCAACCATCCAACCATGAGTCTCCTCTTGCTCCTGCTAAAAGTTCTTATAGAATGGGTGCTATTTACTTATTTTTTAAAGTAGAGTTTGAAAAAACAATTTTGTGGAGTTCCCACTGCATTGCACTGGGTTAAAGATTGAAGTTGTCTCTGCAGTGGCTCAAGTCACTGCTGAGGCGCAGGTTCAATCCCTGGCCCAGCACAGCGGGTGAAGGATCCAGCATTGCAGCAGCTGTGGCGTAAGTTGCAGCTGCAGCTTGGATTGCATCCCTGGCCTGGGAATTTCCACATGCTGCAGGTGCAGACAAATAAATAAATAAGGCTCTGGAATTAAGGGAATATTATGGAAGGGATAATTCCTCAAAAGGTAATAAATCCAGAAAAACTATAATTTATTTTACTGGACTATCTAAAGAGGGGGGCAAGATTTGAATAATAGTCTGGAAACTAGAGTACAAATTTTAGCTCCAGAGATAATGCAAATTACACATAGTGCTCGGGATAAACTTCTAGAACTTACCTGTTACTTTCTGGCACAGAGCCCAGAAGCACTACTCCTGGCTCCAAAGGCAAACCGGTAACGAATGCAATAACATTCATGAGGTTCGATACCTGGCCTTGCTCAGTGGGTTAAGCACGTTGCCTTGAGCTGTGGTGTAGGTCGCAGATGCAGCTCGAATATAGTGTAGCCATGGCTATGGCAAAGGCTGGCAGCTATAGCTCCAATTCAACCCCTAGCCTGAGAATTTCCATATGCTATGGGTGCTGCCCTAAAAAAAAAAAAAAGCTAACAAACCAACAAGCATGCAACTTTTCTTTTCTTTCTTTTTTTTTTTTTTTGACTACACCTGTGGCGTGTGGTAGTTTCCCAGCCAGGGACCCCAGTTGGAGCCACAGCAGTGATCCTTAACCCACTGAGCCACAGCAGGAACTCCATGAAACCATTTTTAAAATGTATTTAAAATTCATTGGAACATAAAGCAGATTGGTTTTCTGGAGAAAAGGGAGATGGGGATGGGATTTTATTCTGGAATGATGGAAATGTTTTGGAACTAGATAGAGGTGGTGGCTACACAACACGGTGAATGTACTAAATGTCACTGAATTGTTCATTTTCAAATGATTAATTTTATGTCATGTAAATTTACCCCTATTTTAAAAATCCATTGACAGAGAATTTATGAAACTATCAGAAAAATATAATTACAAAGTCTACCATACTTCCTGCTCCAGCTGAGACCATTATGTACAGCCACCTGGGTCAACCCAGTCAGATGGAATTCCATTACGACAACATAAGCCAGATCTAATAAGAGTAGTATTGATTTCAAAACAGAGCCTGAAGAAAAAGCCAGAAATCTCCCTGGATGTGAATAAATGAAAGAAAGAAACGTTGCTTGCTTATGAACAGTGATCACTGATTTTCAACAAATTTTATTTTTAATGACATCATCAGAAATTTCTAAGTTTCTTAAAAACATCTAAATCATAAGAATGTATTTTGATACTTAGAACTAAATAATTGAAATTAAATATACTTGAAAGCACAGTATTAATTTAAAATGTAAATAACTGTCAGGGGGCTTTGTAGGATCTCAAAAAAGAGCTCTTATGTGAAATTTTATTTTTCTTTATGGATAATATATTACTGGCTTTGCTGCATGTTCAGATTTAATGTATGGGTTAGATTGATGTCATCATGCCTTTTGCTATTTTCAAATATCTCACATGGCTATGTCATTTGCAAATGGGGTGAGTGCTCCTGAATCCACCAAAGAACTGTTTTTATTACATTACCAACCCCTGCTGTTATCACTTAAAGGGAGAAAAGAATGGCTACTATGTAGACCAAAAGTCTTCTCTCTTCCTCTTATGATTGCCCTCATGTTTTATGCTATTTCACAAGCTTACTAGGTGGGGGTAGGGACTAGCTAAAACTTATAAATTCTTTCTTACAATCCTTTGAAACACACACACACATTGTAATGAAACGGAGTGAGTCACACTATAGACATTTAAAGAGTTATGTTTCTACAGCGCTTCAGTGATTCTGAAGAAAACAAAATACAGGAAGCTCAGGCAACAAAGAAAAATGAAGACTGATCTTGGGAGGGTCTCCAGGCTTGCTTCCTCATTGATTAATCACTGCAGAGCTCCACATGGCTACTCTCTCCCCTGGCGAGGCACGTGACCTCCATTCTGAGACATTTCATTCCAGTTCTCATATAGAGGTTATAGAATGTTCAGCAGAGTGTAACCAAAATCATTAGTGTAAGGGCTGGGATTTTGGAATACAATCAATAGCAGCCCTAGTAATTACTGATTAGTGCACAGGGCAAAAAAGCATTTTTTCCTTAGAAGGGCTTATTAAAACAAATTTATCTTGAGTTGATCTGCTATGCCATAAGGATGAATAAATGAGATGGGTGACTTCTATCTCCCATGATTTCCTGGCATAAGGATTCATACATAAAGGATTCCTGATATCCTTTAGGACTAAACAGTCTTTTATCTTTATCTGAAGCCGACCTGAGCTCTACAAACAGAATTCCTTTCTGGTAACTGAAACTGTCTGTCCATGGGCTAACGTAGTCTGCGAAGTAGAAACAGCAGGGCTAAATTTAGAATTAGGGTGAAAACAGAATTCAGGTCCAACTCCAGGGCCTGTTTCCCCACACCCCTTGCCCGTTTTTTTTCCTTTTTTTTTAGAGCCACACCTGCGGCACACGGAGGTTCCCAGGCTGGGGGTTGAATCAGAGCTGTAGCTGCTGGCCTACACCACAGCCACAGCAACACAGGATCCTTAACCCACTGAGCGAGGCCAGGGCTCGAACCTGCATGAACCTGCGTCCTCATGGATGCTAGTCAGATTCGTTAACTACTGAGTCATGATGGGAATGCCTGCACAATTATTAGTAGAAGAATAGAGAAAATAAGTAAGAAAAAAGAAATGAAAAAAAGACGGTTTAACATCAATCTTTTAATTAATGGACTTACTCAGAAACTAACTCAGCAATCTAAGAAGTGACTACATAGGGTGTATATTTGAATTTGAAAACAGACTACATGCCAGCCAGTGTTCTGAGTGCTTTACATATTCATTAATTCTCATAACAAGTCTTTGAGTTAGGTACCCTTGTCCCAAGTTACAGATATAGAAGATGAAAGCTCAGAAAAGTTATATAATGTTCAAGAACACACATCTTGCACCTAGCAAAGCTGGAAGTCAATGCTATGAGTCTGTCTTTACAATTCATGTCCTTAATCGGTGTGCAAGACTGCCTCTATGTCTTTTGAGGGGAAAATATGTTCTTGGCAAACTTTGTCTTCTTCATCTATTGATTTAAAATGTTATTCAATCAGCTTTTCACTTGAGAAAACACTTTCTTAGAAACAGTAGAAGAAAAAAACCCTTTTCTCACTTAAATAGTGTCACAATAATAACCTCTGTAAAACCACAGACATCATCAAAGTAAAATCAAAATGCAGTAAAGATCAAACCATAATATCCATTCCACATAAGTAAATACTTGGCAAGCTTTCAGAAGATCAATATGGCATTTCATTTATGTGTGGACTATTATTCTCAATAGATAATAAAATTTAGATTTCCTCAGTCCAGTTTTGAAGAGTGGCCAATAATCAAACCCATGTACACAACGACATATTGAAAAAGGTTAAAAATGAAAACCTCTCCTTTGTCATGATCTACTGAAGAAAGCAAAGATGAACAGCATTCAGAACCAGCATCTGCTTGAACCTTCTCTATCGCTAGGGCTTTCCAAGAAAACAAGGTAAGTATACCACAGAGGTTGCAGCCATTAGAACTTTAAAGAGAAAATAATTTTTTTAATTACTCACATAACATCTAATAAAGCAATTACAACCTGGTCATCCTAGAAGAATATTTATCTAGGATTGAATCATAATACACTTTGGGCAATACACTTGGGCAGGCTGAATAGGACAAGTAAACTGGTCAATGACATTACTTTCAAGAATTCAAAGCCAAAAGTACTTAGGAGACTCAATCTGTGGGTGTGTGCAAGGTCTGTGTTAACTTGCAGTCCAGAGAAGGGGTCATCAGAAACTAGGTGAGGATGTGTCTGAATCAATCAGGAGGGAAGGGCAACGCAAGGGGGAAGGAAGCTCAAAAAGCCCAAGGTCAGAGAAAATGACTCTGGTCAACACTAGGGAGAAAGGACTGGGATGGCATTTGGTGTGAACTGGGAAAACTGCCAACCACACATTCTCCCAAACTACAACTACCACACACTAGCCCTCTGGGCATCTCTACTCAGACTCAGGCTTAAGCAAAAACAAAAGAACCTCCAAGCTGTGCCAGTCAAACAGTTATTTCTGTAGCCATTGAAGTTAGGCTCTAGGATCTGCATTTACTTGTGCAGATTTGGGTATTTAGTTTTGTTTCTGATGGTATTCATAGCAAAAAATCCCCTTGAAAAAAAACTGATCTTAACTAAATGCATGCTGCTGGTGGTAGGAATAAGGCTAACTCAAGGCAACAAGACAGGGCATTTCTGTTCTTACTTGTGTTTTCCCTCATCTAAGTCTTTGACCCTCTGGTTATTTGAAGATGACTACCATGTTGTTTCTTGCTTCTCCAGAATAGTCAGAAGCAATTGCTCAATGCTTGCTCTTGTTTTGTTTCTTGGTCTCTGTCTCTGTTCCCTGTCTATTGCTTTCCTGTCTATCTGTATCTTTGAGGTATGCTACCCAGAACTGGACACACGGTGCATTGGAGATTTTTTTTTTTAATAAGCTCTTTTATTTTTATTTTTTGTCATTTTAGGGCTGCACCTGCGGCATATGGAGTTTCCCAGGCTAGGGGTCTGATCAGAGCTGTAGCTGTGTCCTATACCACAGCCACTGCAACACTAGATCCGAGCTGCGCCTGCGACCTACACCACAGCTCATGGCAACGCTGGATCCTTAACCCACTGAGCAACACCAGGGATTGAACCTGCAACCTCATGGTTCCTAGTCCGATTAATTTCCACTGCACCACGATGGGAACTCCGCATTGGAGATTTTAAGTATTAACTCCCTTGATCTGAAACTATTTCTATTGATGTAGCCCAAAGTCACACTGGTTTTGGAAGTACAGATTTGTAAACTAGTCAGTCAGCATTTTTACTTAGTTTACTGCCTGGTAGTAAATACATGAAATAGAAATAATCAGATATAAATTCATTCTTTGGGATTCTTGGAGGTCAAGTCCAGGAAAGAGGAAAAAAAGACAGGGTGGAGTTCTTTGTGACTTTTACAGTATTTACTAGTATCTGCCCTTTGTTAAGATTCTGAGACGTGTAACAACAGCGTGCTAATTCCTTGCAGACCAACCCCCTTTAATTTTAATCTTGTCCATGCAATGTCTAACAAGTGACATTATTAAAAAAGTGTTTTCCCATGTTACTATAAATCATAATTTCTGAGCCTTTGGAATACCTTGTCTTTGCATGTCTGAGACCTGGGGCTGCACCAGATAGTTTATGCTGACAGTGTGCTTTATGGTGAATGCCTAACTCTGCATACCTGGGGCTCTGGGCCAGGCCATATCAGTTTGACTACTGGATAGGTGCTGGGATCACAATGGCTGAGTCAATCACACGGGCACTGCATACGTATGTGACTGATTCCCCGTAAAAACTCTGGACAGCAGGGCTCAGCTAAGCTTCCCTGGCTGGTTACACTTACTCACCACATATCATTGCTGGGAGAATTAAACTGCTGGGAGATGTCCCTGCATCTCCACTGGGAGAGGACAAATGGAAGCTTGTGTCTGAGTTCTCCTGTACTCTACCCTATATATCTTTTCCCTTTGAGGATTTTAATCTGTATCCTTTCATGTTAATAAACTATAACCATCAGTATAAGAGCTGTCTGGGTCCCCTTAGTCTTCCTTGTGAACCATTACACCTGAGGATGGTCTTGGGGATCCCCAACACGGATGTTAACACAGGACAAGAATAAAAAAAGTAACTTGTGTTGGAGTTCCTGTCATGGCTCAGTGGTTAACGAATCCAACTAGGAACCATGAGGTTGCAGGTTCGATCCCTGGCCTTGCTCAGTGGGTTAAGGATCCGGCGTTGCCGTGAGCTGTGGTGTAGGTCGCAGGCACGGCTCGGATCCCATGTTGCTGTGGCTGTGGTGTAGAGCGGCAGCTACAGCTCTGATTAGATCCCTGGCCTGGGAACCTCCATATGCCGTGAGTGCAGTCCTAGAAAAGACAAAAAAAAAAAAAGGTAACTTGTGCAAGAGACTTTTTTTTTTTTTGCTTTTTAGGGCTGCACTCACAGCGTATGGAGGTTCCTAGGCCAGGGATCTAACAGGAGCTGTAGCCGCTGCTCTACACCACAGCCACAGCAACGCGGGATCCGAGCCGTGCCTGCGACCTACACTACAGCTCACAGCAACACTGGATCCTTAACCCACTGAGCAAGGCCAGGGATCGAATCCGTAACCTCTTCCTAGTCGGATTTGTTTCTGGTGTGCCACGATGGGAACTCCTGTACAAGAAACATTTAAAAGGCAAGATACTCCATAGTTGCTATTCTGTCTACTGTCAAATAAAGGCATTCAGTATAATCAGCAAAGGTAAAGATATTTACAAAATATCTCTTTGATGGCACAGTTTAACTCTGATTTGAATACCTTGTTTCAAGAGTTTCGGTTATTTTTTAAAAACCCGCCATAAACATGAACACTTCAAAATAGGTTAAAATAAATTTTTATTTAAAAATTGTATTAAATGTTAGAAGAGATTTATACACAATTCACAAATTCTTTATAAAACAATTGCCAATCTTTCTCCAATTATAATTGTTTTTATATAGATTTGGAAATTCTGTGGTGAAATAAGGTCTACAAAATAATTCTTTTAGAAAGCATCACAATGCTAATTTTAGGCAAAATAACATTTAAAACTGAAATTTTTTCATGCAAGTGAGTAAGCTCCCAAACACCCATATTCTTTATCCCAGTGACAAAGAAATGGGGAAATGAACACTAAATTGACTTATTGAGGAAACAATGAACAAGTATTCTGTAAACTTCTCAAATTCACTCAAATGTTTAAATTACTTTCAAAAGCAGTGCCATTACAAGGTATTGACAATCACACTATGTACTCAAAGTGAATGCTAATCAAATTAACATTCAAAAAATAAAAATATTGTTGCAAAGAGGTACCCCTTGTTATAAGATATGTTAAAGGAATCTTCATTACACTGAAGGCTTATGGCATGGGCCATAAACCCTACAGGAGACAGTCTCTTCACACAGAAAAATTATAATTCATCCCTCTTAGAAGTGAATAATATATTTTTAGTGTTGTTGGTAAAAAAAAAAGATACAAATTCATAATATGATGGTAACATACAAAAGTGGCCCACAGTTTTGGTCTTTTATCTGAGAGGTACATTCTGTAATTTAACAAAGACCGGTTTTAAATTTTCAGTTCAAAAGCACATTCTTTTCCAAAAGGAAACTGCTCAAATGATGCCATTCCAGAGAGCAGAACCTTGACCACCAACTTGAAAGGGGTACATGGCTCAATGAAGACAAAACCAGTCATTGATTTACCTCAAAGATTACGAAACAAAATCAATGTGAAAATATCTGCAATCATAAGGAATTTAAAAATTCAATGCTTTAAAATTTCCCCCTGAGCTATGGATGTTTTTTAAATATAGTCTCTAGTAAAACAAATACAATTCTATCATTCCAAGTTTTACTTATAAATGCTATGATTCTTGGTGCTGAAAATAGATGGTATGTCTTGAACAGCACAAAGTGATAGCAATTACTCATTTCGTGGATATCTTTGGTGAAATGCAATCCTGCAGAGGCCTCCTTATTTTGTTTCCCTCCTTATAACAGCCCTAGTATCTTCAAGTAATTTTCAAAGGAGAAACCACAAGACCATAATGAAGGACCAGCAGACCATCCTGAAAAGAAAAAAAGTGTTCTGCAGTTTTATTTGAAAATTAATTGGAAATTAATTTGAAAATTAATTTGCAGTTATGCAAATGATCAAGTCAAAGATAGCTTATTTTTCATAACCCAACATTAATATGAACTTCTTTGATTCAAAGAGAATAAAGGGTCCAAGATAAATAAATTTGCTTGTTCACTCACCTTATCACCAAGCACTCCCTGTAAAGGTGACTTTTTAATGACTTTCAAAAGAAAATTCTGGGAGTTCCCATTGTGGTGCAGCGGAAACAGATCCAACTATGAACCATGAGGTTGCGGATTCAATCCCTGGCCTTGCTCAGCGGGTTAAGGATCCGGCGTTGCCGTGAGCTGTAGTGTAGGTCACAGACGCGGCTCAAATCTGGTGTTGCTGTGGCTGTGGTGTAGGACAGCAGCTACAGCTCCAATTGGACCCTTAGCCTGGGAACCTCCACGTGCTGCAGGTACGGTCCTAAAAAGACAAAAAAAAAAAAATTTCGGATAACTACCAAGTATCCATGGTTAGCCAGTTGTTTATGGCTAAGCAGTTCTCCAAAAAGGACTATATTAGATACACTTCTGCTTCTTCACAGACTACTTAATATATCACCCAAGCACTGGGTTTCCCTAAAAAAAAAAAAGACTCAATAATTATAAAGTAACATGGATCTGCTAAGAAATAAAAATATTTATTTCCCAACTTAATGCGGCTTACTACTAAAATAAGTGAGAAAACTTTGGAACACTTACTCATTTAATATAGCATGCATTTTACTTCCACCTTGAAGACTATTCAATACAATTTGCCCTCTGATATTCAGAGTCATCATCACAAACAGTAACTATACTACATTGTAACAGTGATTGATATCTTCTGGAGTTTATGAATTTCCTCTCTCTTGATATCAGGTCCTAATTCTTTGTGCTCACACCAAGGCTGCATCCAGGAGCCAACCTATGTTTTTTCTAATCTACTACGAACTGGAAAACTAGCTTGAAAGGAAGACTCACTGGGGAAGTGTGCCATGGACCATGAGCCTACTTTGAGCAATATAAACAGGGAATGGTGGCATGAATGCCTTGCATTTCCAACTCTGTTCTAGCTATAACTCTCTTTTTTCTTCTTTGCTAAGCTTTTACATGGCTCCACTTCCTCATTTCTCATTCACTACTCAACTTACTGCAATATGGTTTCTGTCACTGGCAACTCCAGTGAAAACTCACCAGAATTCTAAAAATCGGTCCACAAATTCAAATGCTCACAAACGCCAGAATATGTGAGTTAGGTATATGAGTCATTACAGAACATTGAGGCCAGTGTTAAACTAGAGAACAGATGCTTAGCTAAAGGAATTTAAATGCAAAAATATTCAAAACACAGAACAAGCCAAGTAAAGTATAATCCCATACCATGTTTGGCCCATGGACCATGAGATCTATTCTAGACTAATTGGTCTAATCAAAATAAACGAATTTGTATACTAAAATAAAGGGAAGGATTCTATTAACATTTTTACATGAATACAAATTACATTTTATATAATGTCAATTTTTTGCATACAGTTATGTTTCAGAATTACAAGCTGTTTCAAAATCTCAAAACAACTTCAACACGTATAAAAAAGCATTTTATGGTGTTCTCTTGTGGCTCAGTGGGTTGGGGATCCGGCACTGTCTTCAGTCGCTGCTGTGGCACGGGTTTGATCCCTGGCCCAGGGATGTTCCGCATGCCGTGGTGTGGCAAAAAAAAGCGTTTTATGAAATAAGATTATTCCCTATAATTCAAATTTCTGTCTATACACCTACTGTTTATATTGTACGTAAGTACATAAGATGATATAAATATTATTTACAGTCTGTATTTAGATGTCTCCATTCATGGTCTCCTTAAAACTATCCAACCAGAGTGAATCATTTAAAAGGTAAGTCAGGAGCTCCCGTCATGGCTCAGTGGTTAACGAATCAGACTAGGAACCATGAGGTTGCGGGTTTGATCGCCTGCCTCGCTCAGTGGGTTAAGGATCCGGCGTTGCCGTGAGCTGTGGTGTAGGTTGCAGACGCGGCTCGGATCCCGCGTTGCTGTGGCTGTGGCGAAGGCCGGCGGCTACAGCTCCGATTAGACCCCTAGCCTGGGAACCTCCATATGCCGCGTGTGCGGCCCTAGATAAGGCAAAAAGACAAAAAATAAATAAATACATACATACATACATACATACACACATATATACATAAATAAAAGGTAAGTCAGATTATGTCACCTCTGTTCTTGGCTCAAATCTCCCCAATCAATTGGTTCCCATTTTACTCAATTAAAATCCCTGCATCATGGTTATTAGTCAGATTTGTTTCCACTGAGCCACAACAGGAACTCCTCTAATCATTTTTTTTAAAGATAGTCATTTTCTAAGATTTCTAAAGTTTGACCTCATAAAAATTTTAGGAAATACTTTGTTTATACCTCTAAGTATGCTTTTCTTAGGTAAGAAACTATTTTGCTTTTGTATCTTATGAAGAATCTTTTCTTTCTGTCTGTCTGTCTGTCTGTCTTTTGAGGGCCACACCTGCAGCATATGGAGATTCCCAGGCTAGGGGTCAAATTGGAGCTACAACTGCCAGCCCAGGCCACAGCACCTGGGGATCTGAGCCGTGTCTGCAATCTACACCACTGTTCACGCAATGCTGGATCCTTAACCCACTGAGCAAGGCCAGGGATAGAACCCGCATCCTCATGGATGCTAATTGGGTTTTGCTTACTGCTGAGCCACGAGGGGAACTCCGAAGAATCTTTTGAATTATGTTACTAAAATGTAGACAAATGATAATATGGTGCTATATTTCTAAAACCATAAAAGAATAATAATCATCTGAAGAAGTATTTGGCTACCTTTATATTTTCCTTTTTCAGCTGCACTCATGGCATATGGAAGTTCCCAGTCCAGGGACTGAATTTGAGCCACAGCTGTGAACTACGCCATAGCTGTAGCAATGCCAGATCCTTAACCTACTGTGCCAAAACAGGATTAATTGATTGACTGATGGTCTTTTTAGGGCTACACCCATGGCATATGGAAAATCCTAGGCTAGGGGTCAAATCAGAGCTGCAGCTGCCAACCTGTGCCACAGCCACAGCAAAACCAGATCAGAGCCACATCTTTGATCTATACCACAGCTCATGGCAATGTGGATCCTTACCCACTAAAAGAGGCCAGGGACTGAATTCATGCATACTAGTCGGGTTCATTACCACTGAGCCACACAGGAACTCCTACCAGTGGATTTTATAATTAGAGGGCAAAGTTTCAGAAGAAACAGGATGTCTGCATAGTTTCAAAGTATCTACCCATCAAGACATACTCCCCAGTATGAAGACATACTGACATCATGTACCTCCTGATATGATACCCTGAGAAGGGCACATCACTTCTGCAGCATTCTTGCCGAAAACGCAGAACCCCTATCTAGTCATGAGAAAACATCTGACAAACCCAAACTGGGGGACAGTCTGTAAAGTAAATGACCAGTACTCTTCAACAAAAGTGTCAGTGATGAGGCAGAAGACCTAAATAGGCATTTCTCCAAAAAAGACATAAAGATGGCCAGGAGGCACATGAAAAAAATGCCCAACATCACTAATTATTAGAGAAATGAAAAACAAAACTAGAATGAGGTTACACCTCTTAGAATGGCCGTCATTAGTAAGTCTACAAATAACAAATGCTGGAGAGGGTGTGGAGAAAACCACACTGTTGGTGGGAATGTAAATTAGTACAACCACTACAGAAAACAGTACGGAGGTTCATCAGAAAACTAAATATAGAACTACCATATGATCCAGTGGTCTCACTCCTGGGTATATATCTGGACAAAACTACAATTCCAAAAGATACATGCACCCCTATGTTCATAGCAGCACTATTCACAATAGCCAAGACATGGAAACAACCTAAATGTCCAGACATGAATGGATTACAAAGATGTGGTACATATACACAATAGAGTACTATTCAGCCATAAAAAGAATGAAATAATGCCATCTGCAGCAACATAGACGCAACTAGAGATCCTCATGCTAAGTGAAGTAAGTCAGAAAGAGAAAGACAAATACCATATAATATCATTTATATGTGGAATCTAAAATATAGCACAAATGAACCTATCTACAGAACAGAAACAGACTCACAGACATGGAGAACAGCCCTGCAATTGCCAACGGGGACGAGGGAGGGAATGAAATGGATTGGGAGTTTGGGGTTAGTAGATGCAAACTTTTTTTGCCAGGGATTGAATCTGTCCTCGTGGATACTAATTTTGTTCGTTACCACTGAGCCACAAAGGGAACTCCAGTAGATGCAAACTATTATATTTAGAAGGGATAAGCAATGAGGTTTTACTGTATAGCACAAGGAACTATATTCAATCTCTTGTGACAGAACACAACGGAAGAGTAATATTAGAGAAAGAATGCATATATGTACGACTGGGTCACTTTGCTGTACAGCAGAAATTGACACATTGTAAATCAACTATTTTTTAATTTAAAAAAAGCAAAAAATGTGTCTGATGAAAAACAGGAAGGACTAGAGAATGAGGAGAAGATAAGCAGACATGACAACTAAATGCAACGTGGAATCCTGGACTTGGATACTGGGACAGAATATAAACAAAAGTAGGAAAACCGACAACATCTGTATGTCTGCAGCTTTATTAATAGTACTGTTGTAATGCTAATTTCTTAGTTTTGATGATTATACTATGGCTATGAGAGAGGTTAATATTAAAGGATACTGGGTGATATCTACCTAAGAACTATTTTTGTAACCGTTCTCGGTCTTAAATTATTTCAAAGTAATATTTTAAAAAGGGGATAATAACTATTCTTTTTTTTTAAGGTTGCTGTGAGGCTTATACAAGGTAACGTATGTTCTTTCATGCTTATAGTATGGGACATTCAGTCAGAGCTCAAGAAATGTCAATTATTATTAATACTGTCTTTCTCCTAGCTATTAGCAATTTCACATCATATACGTTTTGTTTCTTAATTAACCTGGCAGGCTGATCAATGGATTTCTGTTTTTCTTTTCACTTTTCCACCCGAATAGCTTGAAGACTTTTTTTTAAAGTGAGTCCTAATACCATCTTATTCTATCACTAAGTTGACTATTGCAAAGATAATTACATTCTATACTTCTTCATGTCTTTTTTGGAAATAAGAAAACTATTGCTAATGGAAAAACCAGCTACTTTTACAAGGAAACAGAGAGGTGACTAAGTCCCCTCTCTTCTTTCTAAATCACACATAGAATACAAGTTAATGACAATAGCTATTAAAAAAAATGATGGTCTAATCATTTTATTGCCAATTACCTTTGCTACTCTGACAAACTGTTATCACAACATAAGTGAGCCTGTAAACGAAGGATAGCTATAACCTATAATACCACAGTAAAAAAACAACTGGCCCTGGAGCACCCTTCCAATACTCAGATATGTTTTATTAACAAAATTATAAAAACTTGTGATGTAAAAAAACTCTAAGAGTTCCCATTGTGGCTCAGTGGATTAAGAGCTGATCAATATCCATGAAGATACAGGTTCAATCCCTGGTCTTGCTCAGTGGGTTAAGGATATGGCATCTCTGCAAGCTGGAGCACAGGTTGCAGATGCGGCTCGGATTTGGTATTACTGTGGCCAGCTACAGCTCCAATTTGACCCCTAGCCTGGGAACTTCCTTATGCTGCAGGTGCGGCCCTAAAAGACAAAACAAAACAAAAACAAAAAATAAACAAACAAAACCCTCTAAATATCATTAATACTATTACTATTAATTTAAGGGTTCCAATAAAATGTTAATCAGTAACTAAACGTGTAAATATAAAATCCTCTAAAGAGGATCAGCTGTATGATCTTTGGGTCCTACTTCTTTTTTTTTTTTTGTCTTTTTGGGATCCCACCTGCAGCATATGGAGGTTCCCAGGTTAGGGGTGCAATCGGAGCTGTAGCCGCTAGCCTATGCCACAGCCACAGCAATGCAGGATCCGAGCCACATCTGAGACCTATACCACAGCTCATGGCAATGCTGTATCCTTAACCCACTGAGTGAGGCCAGGAATCAAATCCGCGTCCTCATGGATGCTAGTTGGGTTCATTAACTACTGAGCCACGATGGGAACTCCTTTTTGTGTCCTACTTCTTTTCACTATCATGCCAGTGAGATTCCTCCATGTTGCTGCATACAGTAATTGTATTTAATTGCGTGTATGTGTGTGTGTATATACACACACACATATGTGTGTGTGTGTATATATATATATATATATATATATATATATATATATACACAGATATATACATATATATATACACACACACACACACATATATCTCACAATATTTTACTCTTTTTTGGACATTTGCTTCCAGTTTGTGGCTATCATGAATAAAAGGTACTATAAACTTTCTTATACATATCTCATTGCTACTGGGTACTTACTCAGGAATGGAATTCCTGGGTTATGTGGTATATAAAAATGGCTTAAGTTGATATTATCATTGGAATTCCATAGTAGTAATTGAACCAGTTCACAATTCCACTACCAAAGTGTGTAAATTCTAGTTGCACCATATCCTCATCAGTGTTTACGCTGTGAATCTCTTTTTTTTGTTGTTTTTGCTTTTTAGGGCTGCACCCACGGCATATGGAGGTTCTCAGGCTAGGGGTCCAATCGGAGCTACGGGTGCCGGCCTACACCACAGCCACAGCAACACCAGATCCAAGCCGCGTCTGCAACCCACACCACAGCCCACAGCAAAGCCAGATCCTTAACACCCTGAGCAAGGCCAGGGATCGAACCCGAAACCTCATGGTTCCTAGTCGGATTCATTAACCGCTGCGCCACGACAGGAACTCCGTATCTTTTTAATTTTAGTCAGTTCTTTTGCATTTTGCTGGGTCTACTTAGCCAAACAAACTATATTTCCCGGAACTCCCTTCCCATTTGGGTTAGTCAATTATTTAGCCAAATGAGATCTGCATGAGATTTGGGAAGCAGGAGCCATTGCACTCAGAAGGTCAGTATAGGGTACCACTTGCCTCTCCAGCTTATGCACACTGTTGGTACAGGGCAGCAGCCAGGCCTACAACTCCTCCAGCTCCCACCAGAGCTCCATCTTCAGCTTCTCTAAGTTCTGAGTCAGCACCATGGCAGACTGCCAGGTTTATCTAGATCACCCACATAATTGAGGATGGAGGTGATGAAACTGAGATTCCAGTTTCTCCTCATAAGTTTCAATTTTTTCTTGCTATTACCACTTAATATTCATCTTTTCTCCCAATTGCTGTTCTGCTGATTTACAGAGCACTACTGGTGCACTATAAATGTGGGCAACATCTTCCCAAATACTTCTTTTCTTTCTTACTTTCTTTCCTTTTTTTTTTTTTAGGGCTGTACCCATGGCATGTGGAAAATTCCCAGGCTAAGGGTCAAATCAGAGCTATAGCTGCTGGCCTATGTCACAGCCACAGCAACATCAGATCCGAGCCGCATCTGCAACCTAAACCGCAGTTCACAGCAATGCCAGATCCTTAGCCCACAGAGCGAGGCTGGGGGTTGAACCCGTATCCTCATGGATACTAGTCGGATTCATTTCCGCTGAGCCACAATGGGAATTCCCTCCACATACTTCTTTACCAACCCCTATACTTATGTAAAGTGTAATTTATTATTCCATAGCATTCATATTGGTTCTGTGTCCCAGATGGAATCCAAGCAGCTAAAACTGGTGAATCTAGGGAAAGAGTAGATGGATCTTCATTGTGCTATTCCTATGACTTTTCTGAAGGTTTAAAAATTTTCCGAGTATGGAGTTCCCTTTGTGGCTCAGTGGTTAACGAATCCGACTAGGAACCATGAGGTTGCGGGTTCGATCCCTGGCCTTGCTCAGTGGGTTAAGGATCCGGCATTGCCGTGAGCTATGGTGTAGGTTGCAGGGGCAGCTCGGATCCCACGTTGCTGTGGCTGTGGCGAAGGCCGGCAGCTACAGCTCCTGTTAGACCCCTAGCCTGGGAACCTCCATATGCCATGAGTGCGGCTCTACGTAAAAGGCAAAAAGACAAAAAAAAAAACCCAAAAAACAAAAAAAATTTTCCGAGTACAAAGATTACCATAACAAATACCTAGGTATTTAGTTATGCTGAATATTAACACTTTGCCTTGTTTCAAATATCTTTTTATTTATTTTTTCTCTTTCTCTCTCCCTCTCTCTCTTTTTTTTTTTAGGGTTGCACCCGTGGCATGTGGAGCTTCCCAGGCTAGGGGTCTAATTGGAGCTACAGCTGCCGGCCTGCACCACAGCCACAGCAATGCAGGATCTGAGCTGCGTCTGCAACCTACACCAAAGCTCACGGCAACGCCAGATCCTTAACCCACTGAGCAAGGCCAGGGATCGAACCTGCAACCTCATGGTTCCTAGTCAGATTCGTTAACCACTGCGCCACAATGGGAACTCCTCAAATATCTTTTTAAAATGATAAAAATTTTACATCTTATCTAAAAGAGCAAAATGTTGATACTCATTAAATCTGACTGGTGCGTACAAAGATGTCACAAATTAGCAAAAAAGAATCTGAGAAAAAAATTAAATATAATTCTCCACCATAAATCATAGTCATTAGGGCAGAAGAACTAGCCATAGTTCTTTACAGATTGGTGGTGAAGTAGAGCCACCAAAAATCAAATAAAATATAATGATTTTTTGTTTCCTGGCAAACTAGTCATACATCTCCTATGATCAAGTAATTTCACTCCTTGCCCTTTATCTAAGATAAATGAAAACATAAGTTCTCAAAAAGAGAAAAGAAACCTGATAAAAAAAATGAGAGGAGGGGGAAGAGGAGAAAAAAAAATTATATAAGAATGTTTATAGGAGTTCCTGTTGTGGTTCAGCAGTTAGCGAACCTGACTAGCATCCATCAGGATGAGGGTTCGATCCGTAACCTCGCTCCGTGGGTTAAAGATCAGGTGTTGCCATGAGCTGTGGTGCAGGTTGCAGACACGGCTCGGATCCCAAGTTGCTATTGCTGTGGTGTAGGCTGGCAGCTGTAGCTCTGATTTGACCCCTAGCCTGGGAACCTCCATATGCCGCAGGTGTGGTCCTGAAAAGAAAAAAAAAATGCTTATAGCTGCTTTAATATTAGCCGCCAACGGGAAATAGCCCCAAGTCTGTGAACAGGAGAGTGGGTAACATATATGGCATATTATATGATGAAAATACTATGCAGCAACAAAATAGAACAACTACTGATATATGCAACCACAGAGATAAATTTCAAAACGTATGCTGAGTGAAAGATGCTGGACACATAAGAGTACATATTCTATGCTTCCATTTACATGACACTCAAGAATAAGCAAAACTACCCTATGGTAAACATAGGTGTAAATTTTTTTTTTTTAAGGGCCACAGGTGTGGTATATGGAAGTTCCTGGACTATGGGTCAAATTGGAGCTGCAGCTGCCAGCCTACACCCCAGCCACAGCAACGCCAGATCCAAGTCACATCTTTGACCTACACCACAGCTCCCAGCAATGCCAGATCCTTAAACCACTGAGCTGGGCCAGGGATCAAACCCACATCCTCATGCATACTAGTCGGTTTGTTTTCTATTGAGCCACAATAGGAACTCAGGTGTAAATCTTTGCAACCTTGGGTTAGGCAATGGTTTCTTAGATATGACATGAAAAACACAACAAACAAAAGGAAAAATAGATAAACTGGATTTCATTAAAATTAAACCAAACTTTTGTGCTTTAAAGGTCACCATGAATAAAGTGAGAAGGCAACCCATTGAATGGGAGAAAGTTTTTATAAATCATTTATCTGATAAGGGACTAGTATTTAGAATACATGAGAAACTCTTAAAACTCAATAGTAAAAGGACAAAAAAAATTTTTTTTAAATGATGGAAATGGGGAAAGAATCTGAATAGGTGTTTCTCCACAAGATAAAAAAGGGCAATAAGTACATGAAAAGATGCTCAACATGATTAGTCATCAGGGGAATGAAATAAAAACCACAATGAGATACCACTGCACACCCGAGAGAATGGCCATCATCAAAAGGCTGGCAAGGATGTAGAGAAAATGGAAACTTTCACACTGCTGGTGGGAATATAAAATTGGCCAAGTTGGAGTTCCCACCATGGCACAGTGGAAACGAATCCAACTAGTATCCATGAGGATGTGGGTTCAAACCCTGGCCCTGATCAGTAGGTTAAGGATCTGCTGTTGCTGTGAGTTGTGGTGTAGGTCGCAGACATGGCTCAGAATTGGCGTTGCTATGGCTGTGGCACAGGCTGGCAGCTGTAGCTCTGATTCGATCCCTGGCCTGGGAACTCCCGTATGCTGTGGGTGTGGCCCTAAAAAGCAATAAAATTGGTCAATTTACTTTGGAACTATTCTAGCAGTTCCTCAAAAGGTTAAATGTAGAGTTACCACATAACCCAGTAATGCCATTCCTAGGTGTTATATGCAAGAGAAATGAAAACATGTCTACGCAAAAACTTGTGGATGAAGTTCAAAGCTGCCATTTATATTACCAAAAAAAAAAGGGGGGGGGAGTTCCTGTCGTGGTGCAGCAGTTAACGAATCTGACTAGGAACCATGAGGTTGCAGGTTCGATCCCTGGCCTTGCTCAGTGGGTTAAGGATCCGGCAATGCCGTGAGCTTTGGTGTAGGTAACAGACATGGCTCAGATCTGGCAATGCTGTGGCTATGGAATAGGCCAGCAGCTACAGCTCTGATTCGACCCCTAGCGTGGGAATCTCCATACGCTGCGGGTGCAGGATCCCTTCCCCCTAAAAAAGGAAACAACTCAACTACTCATCAGTTGATCAATTGTTCAATAAAATATAGTATATCCATAAAGTGGAATATTACATAACCATGAAAACGGACAGATTATTGATACGTACTATAACACAGATGAACCCTGAAAACATCATGCTAAGTAAAATAAGCCAGTCACAAAAGACCACATAAGGTATAATTCCATTTATATGAAATGTCCTAGACAGCTAAAACTTCAGAGACAAAAAACAGAGTAGTGGTTGACAAAGGCTGGGGACTGGCGATATATGGAGAGTGAGTACTAGTTAAGTATGGAGCTTGTGTTGAGGAGCTTGTGTTCTAAAATTGATTGTGGGGAGAGTTTCAGAACTCTGTAACTATACTAAAACCCATTAAATGTATACTTTAAATAGATGCATTATATGGTATTGAATGGTTAATTATATCTCAATAAAGCTGTTATTAAAAAAATAAGCAAAAAAAACCCCAAAGAAACACTTATCTATGGTGAGAAAAAAAATCCAAACAGTAGTTGCCTCAGTGCTGGGAAGAGGCACTGACTGGGAAGGGGAGTGAGAGAACTCTCTGGGGGTGATGGTAATGTTCCAAATCTCAAGGAGAATGAGTTAAACAGATATATACAAATGTCAAAACGTAGCATTTCATTATATGTCAATTCAAACATATAGCTGTTCACTGAACATAAGGCAAATATACCAATATAAGAATTGTATTTCTAACAAATTAAAAACACACTTGCTAAGCTGAGAGCTGCTCATCAAACCTTTACTAGTAGTAAGCTTCTCAGAGTCATTATAACTCTTTTTTATTTGGGCTGCACCCATAGCATATGGAAGTTCCCTGGTCAGGAATCAAACTTATGCCATCTGTGACCTGTGCTGCACAGGAACACCGGATGGATCCTTAACCTGTTGTCCACAAGAGAAATCCAGAGCCATACAGCTCTTGAAACAATTTATCACTCTGGATTCAGTGATGTGTTAGAATATGTGGATCTTGCTTTCCTATTCATTAAAATTGTAGATACTGTCTTGCTTTTCATTTATTCTAGCTGGTTTCACAATACACTCCCACTCACATTATAGGCTAATTAGAGCATCACAACAGTTATTACCAGGACTTCTTACCAACTGAGCAAGGAATGGTATTTGAACTTCTACAGCCTAATGAGTATTGGTAAATTTTTCTTAAAAGAAATGTTCTTGTAGATATATTTGTCCAGTAGTCTTCAAAGCTTTACTGCAGTATTAGAGAAAAAAGAGTGAAGCCTCTAGAATCAAACTGTCTGGGGTTTGAACCCTGGCTCACTCACTTACTCACTGTGGTTAAATTACATGTCTTTTCTGTACCTTATCTGTAAAATTGGGAATAAAAGAAAACCTACCTCATAAAACCATGAGGAATAAGAGAGCTAGTTGATCTAAATCACTTAGAAATGTGCCTGACACACAGTAAGTACTCAATAAATATTAGCCTTATTTATTCATAGTCTCTAATTTTAAGAAAGTTATAGAATATTTATTAAAACTTTATTTTTAACACAGAACTTTTTTCTTTCATTAAATAACTTGTCTGCTAGGCATAAATATGGTAAAGTCTAAGACCTACCTGCATTGCTGCATCACCTATTGCACGTCGAATTTCCCTTAGAGTTTGATAGCGCTCCAACAAGTGATCACCACAAATGATATCTACCTACAGACAAATAAGGGCAAAAGATTGCTTTCCTGCTTCAAAACACCATATGAAAAATTAAAAGGTCAACATATTAGTTCTAGACTAGGCTCTGCTATTTTTGTCTGATTAATACTCTCAAGAAAGATTTTAGAAACTTTGTACAAGAATACACTTGATTTTAGCCAAGAGGCCGAGAAGCGATTGTACAAGAATAAATAAAGTAAAATATAAAGAGCATTAGAGGACATAGCAGGACAACAGAATACTACAGCAGATAACAAAATTATTTCCTCGAATCTCTGGGAACAAGTTATATCACATTTGACACATTCAACATAAGAAGGCACAAAAAAGATATACATAGGAGTTCCCATCGTGGCTCAGTGATTAACAAATCTGACTAGGAACCATGAGGTTGCGGGTTCGATCCCTGGCCTTGCTCAGTGGGTTAAGGATCTGGCGTTACCGTGAGCTGTGCTGTAGGTTGCAGACATGGCTCGGATCCCGCGTTGGTGTGGCTGTGGTATAGGCCGGCGGCTACAGCTCCGATTGGACCCCTAGACTGAGAACCTCCATTATGCCGCAGGTGCGGCCCTAGGAAAGGCAAAAAGACCAAAAGAAAAAAAATATATATATATATGTGTGTGTATATATATATATATATATATATATCCCCTCCCCCCTTTTGTGGCCACACCTGGGACATATGGAAGCTCCCAGGCCAGGGGCTGAATTCTATGCCACAATCATGGCAACACCAGATCCTTAACTCATTGTACCACAGCAGGAACTCCCCAGAAAAGTGTATTTTTTTTAGTAAAGTTTTATGATACAATGATTGAAAGGTTTTATAATACTTAAGGCAATATTTAGTTTTTGCATAATTTTCTTAACAATCTTAATAAGGTCTTTTCAACCTTTTAGTAATATCAAAGCTCTGAGATAAATCTACTTTTATACAGAATGCTCTAGAAAGAAAAATATGGTTGCATAGTTACATACTATATTGTATTATGATTCCAGTATGTTACTAAGATAGAAATACAAATTTTTATTTTGTCTTCCACTGAGTATGCCTTTCCCATTGCCTTAAAATGGGATCAGATTCTCAACATCCTATTAATATATATCACTTAATTGGCTCCTTCTCCTAATGTCCCAAGTTTATGGCATGAAATTTCTCCTTGCTTTAAAACAGAATACCACCTCTAACTCCTATTTCTCCTTTTCTTTTCTTCTCCCATGCAATCAGTTACCAAGTCCTTCATAATAACTCTTGGGTTCATATCATTCTTTCAACTGCTGCCTTTAGGCTTAAATCACTGAAACCATCTCTCCTAACCAGATAGCCTACCTTCAGATTCTGTTTACTCTAAAAATCCTATGCACAGTCAACATGTCGATCTCCCTAAAACCTTCACCATGGTTGGGTAAGAACAGCAAAAGCAGTTGCATTTAACTGAGCAGCCACTATACATACCATTTATTACACAATGTATTTGACATATCATTTCTTATTTTCATATTTCTGTGAGCTAGGTTCTCTAATTTCCATTTTACAAATAAGGACACTAAGAGGTCATTAAACTTTCCTAAGGTCACAAAGCTAATAAGTAGCGATGCTCAGATCTGAACCCAAGTCTACCCTTCTCCAAATATAAGTTCATGTCAGGGGCTGGCGTACTATCTATAAGGAGCTAGATAATATATATTTTTGGCTTTGTGGACCATAGGTTCACTGTCACATGTGCTTAGTTTGGCCACTGCAGCATGAAAGCAGTATGACTGTTTCAATAAAACAGAATTTATAAAAACAGACAGAAGTTTAGATTTGGCCCACAGGTTATATTTTGTTAAGCCCTGTGCTATCTCATAATATGTAACCTCTGATTAGAGATAACTTTTGTGTGTTATGCTTACCAGTGTTAAAGTTAGCAGAGCAACACTTGTTTGCAAAATGACTTGAAAGCAATGACAGCAGATTTTTGCACACAGAACTTAGATTCATGAAAAATCAAAGAATTTGTAAACTAACATTGTTTTTATTAGATAGCCAGCAATCCAGAGACTTTTAGTGGGCTTCACTATACAGTACACATTTATGATCTGTTTACTACAATTTTCTTTTCAACTTAATCTTAACCCCAGGGGTTAGCCATTTACTAGCAATTTCATGTATACAGTCCTAGATGCTATGTATGCACGTTAGGATTTTTTTTTTGTTTTTTTTAATAAAAATGGGATAATGCTACATATTTTGTTCTACAAATCCCCCCCCCTTTTTTTTTTGCTTTTTAGGGCTGCACCTGCAGCATATGAAGGTTCCCAGGCTAGGAGTCAAATTGGAGCTACAGGTGCAGACCCAGACCACAGCCACAGCAATGGCGGGATCTGAGCCGCATCAGCAAACTATACCACAGCTCATGGCAACGCCAGATCCCCAACCCTCTGAGCAAGGCCAGGGATTGAACCTACATCCTTGGTGATTCTAGTCGGATTCACTTCTGCACCACGAAGGGAACTCCCTGTTCTACAGACTCTTAAAAAACAAGTACACCTTAATATACCATGGACATATTTTGGAGTACATAGCTCTCTAATAGGTGCATTGTGTTCTGTTTTATGAATATATCATAAATTTTATATCCATTCTCCTGATAAACATTTAAATTGCTTCTGATTTTATGTGGTCATTTTTAAGTTACTTGACTGTAAATCATAAATTAGTTCATTTAAACAGTCACATCTCTGAGGGTGCCACAAACAAGACCCACATATTTGGTAATTAGCTAGAAGGACTCACAGCACTCAGCATGATCACAGCTATGATTTATTACAGCAACACAGCAAGAATATACGATCAGATCGGTAAGGTAAAAAGATGTACCTGGAGCCTGGAGAAATGCACGCACAGACTTCTTGCCTATGCTTTTCACTCCCAGTCTAAAAGGAGACACACTCATAACATTCTTCTCTACCAGTAGAAATGCAGCCAACTTATGCAATGTTTCTGCCCAGGGAAGCCCAGCTGAGGCCCAGAGCTTAGGGTTCTTATTCAGGGCTGGTCCTGCTGGCATTCCCTGCCTAGCAACAAACAAATTCCAGACTCCCAGAAACAAAGCCGGTATTTATCATAGATCCATTGTCTGTACAGTCTAGGCACAGGGAAACACCCCTTATAGTTAAGGAACTTTTCATATTGGTGCAAGAAACTTTTTACAAGCCAACTTCCTAGATGTTAGGCAAGGGCCGACCTTATAAGCCAGCCCTTCTTTTTGTTTTGTTTTGTTTTTTGTCTTTTTGCCTTATCTAGGGTCGCACCCGTGGCATGTGGAGGTTCCCAGGCTAGGGGTCTAACAGAAGCTGCAGCTGCCGGCCTTCGCCACAGCCACAGCAACGCAGGATCCGAGCTGCGTCTGCAACCTACACCACAGCTCACGGCAAGGCAGGATCCTTAACCCACTGAGTAAGGCCAGGGATCGAACCCGCAACCTCATGGTTCCTAGTCAGATTCATTAAGCACTGAGCCACAACAGGAACTCCAGCCAGCCCTTCTAAAGGCAGGAACCTCAGGTCTGCTTTGTTAACTCTTTCTACCTTCTAGAGTATCAAGACCTAGATAGCAAGGATAATCCACAGTATTTCTGAATCCTAGAGCAGAAATCAGAATATGAAGGTAGCCTTAAGGGAAGGCTTTTTAAAAAGCAAGATCACTCTAGAGCTGGAGTTCCTATTGCAGCTCATTGGTTTAAGGATCCAACACTGTCTCTGTGAGGATGCGGGTTTGGATCCTGGTCTCACTCAGGGGGTTAAGGATCTGATGCTGCCACAAGCTGTGGCACAGGTTGCAGCTGCAACTCTCATTCAACTCCTGGCTGGGGAACTTCCATATGCTGCAGGTGCTGCCATAAAAAGGAGAAAAAAAAAAAAAGTATTGTGACACTAGAGCTTCCAAGACAGGATTTTTCACTGAACTCAGTGTCACACTCACTCCTTTTAATTCATGCATACTTTTTTGAAGGAAAGTTATTTTTCTTTGCTGTCTGGCAAAAAAAAAAAGAATCCGTTCTCCAAATCCATTCTTTGAGCCCTCCAGAGTTAAATCATTCTCTCTTGTGCTCTTGCGGTACTCATTATGTCCTACTGTCATTCAGTTGTTTATTTCTGTATCTTTCCCACACAACTCTGAGTCCCCTGACAGCATGAATTTTCTGTCTCGTACTGACCAATCACATAGAAGCTCAATTTAGTACCAACAGATAATAAAGGGATGGTAGAGATAAAACATATGATACATTAGAGTTTCTAAAAAATGATTTGGGGAGTTCCTGCCATCACTCAGTGGAAACAAATCTGACTAGCATCCATAAGGATGCAGGTTCAATCCCTAGCCT
>PVHT021183705.1:26193136-26221217 GCA_004024745.2 Catagonus wagneri | reverse complement strand
TTTTTTTTTTTTTTTTTTTTTTTGGCTACGTCTACAGCATGCAGAAGTTCCCAGGCCAGGGATCAAACCCGCAACACAGGAATAACCAGAGCCACAGCAGTGACAACAACAGATCCTTACCCTGTTAAGCCACCAGGGAACTCCTCAGATCTTTCATATAGAGAATATTTAGTGATCAATGTGATAATCATCTCATAAAAGCAAAATGAGGTTTGAAGATGAAATAATGTACAAAGAAACACAAGAGTAACTATAAAATAAGACACAAAAGACACCAATAAGGAATCCTCTTTGTGGCTCAGCAGTAGCAAGCCCGACTAGCATTCAAAGGGATGCATGTTCAATCCCTGGCCCTGCTTAGTGGGTTAGGAATCCAGTGTTGCCATGAGCTGTGGTGTAGACTGGTGGCTACAGCTCAGATTCAGCCCCAAGCCTGGGAACTTCCATATGCCTTGGGTGCAGCCCTAAAAAGACAAACAAACAGACAAATATAAAAGACACCAATGAATTCAAAACACATTAATCCAGAGGCACTGGGGTATTTATGTGAAAGAAATCTATTTAAATAATTTTTTTTCTTGCTTTTAAGGGCCACACCTTTGGTATATGGAAGTTCCCAGGGTAGGGGTTGAAGGAGAGCTGCAGCTGCCAGCCTATGCCACAGCCACAGCTACGCATGATCTGAGCCGCATCTGTGACCTGCACTGCAGCTCATGGCAACACTAAACCCTTAATCCACTGAGCAAGGCCAGGGATTGAACCCATATCCTCATGGATGCTAGTCGGGTTATTAATCTGCTGAGCCACAACGGGAACGCCTATTCAGATAATTATTGACTTCTGATTTTAATTAACTAAAATCTCTTGAAAACACATGTTCAGAACTATCTTCCCTTTTTATTTTAATCTTCCACAAATAACTTTAAAGGTATTTTATCATTTAATAGTCCCCTAGTAATCACTCATTCCTGCTAGTAAATAACTGTATATGAAAGTCACATATCTGTAAACAAAGCAAACATTTTGTATTTGGGACTAAAGAGTTTAAAGAAGGTCAGCACAAAAAACTTGAGTGACTTGGTTGACCAAGACTTTTATTTTGTTTGATGGTTAGATAGCTCAATGTTTTGTTCATATTAGAAGTAACTCTGGGAATTCAATGGTGGTCCAGTGGTTAGGACTTGGCATTTTCACTGTTGCAGACAGGGTTCAATCCCTGGACTGGGAACTGATATCCCACATCAAACCACTGCATGCAATGCCCCCCCCTCCTAAAAGTAGTTAATACATTGTTTACTCTCTCTTAGATTTATAAGATTTAAACAACTTTTTTTTTTTTAGGGTCACGGCATATGGAGGTTCCCAGGCTAGGGGTCCAGTCAGAGCTATAGCTGCTGGCCTACGCCACAGCCACAGCGGTGTAGGATCTGACCCAAGTTTGCGACCTACACTACAGCTCACGGCAATGCCAGATCCTTAACCCACTGAGCAAGGCCAGGGATGGAATCTGCATCCTCATGGATACCAGATTCGTTTCTGCTACACCACAATGAGAGGCTTAAACAATTTTAGTCACAAATGGGTCTGCATGTTTCATAATTCTCTGTTCTATTATTTTAACATTTTGGTGAAATAGTAATTTATGAACGTTACCAGTTATATAATCCCTGAACAAGAAAAAAAAATTACCTAGAGAGCCAAGAGCTGAGAGCAAAAATTAAAGCCTGAAACAGATTTTCTATAATTTTATTTCAAAATGGTAAAAGTCTTGAATTCTATGATATGAGGAAAAAAATAAACCTACATTTTTACACAATAAGAGCATTTTAGAGCTCTGGCAAACCAAATTTTTCTTGGCTGTCCCTCAGCATTATGGAGGTCCCAGGCCAGGCATCAAGAGCTGAGCCGGGGAGTTCCCGTCATGGCTCAGTGGTTAACGAATCTGATTAAGAGCCATGAGGTCGCGGGTTCGATCCCTGGCCTTGCTCAGTGGGTTAAGGATCCGGCGTTGCCGTAAGCTGTGGTGTCAGTTGCAGACGCGGCTCGGATCCTGCGTTGCTGTAGCTGTGGCGAAGGCCAGCAGCTATAGCTCCTGTTAGACCCCTAGCCTGGGAACCTCCATATGTCATGGGTGCGGCCCTAGATAAGGCAAAAAGACCAAAAAAAAAAAAAGGAGCTGAGCCGAAGCCATGAATTAAGCTGCAGCTGTAGCAGCAGCAACACCAGATCCTTAACCCACTGTGCCAGATAGGGATCAAACCTGCGTCCCAGTGCTCCCAAGATGCTACTGATCCTGTTTTGCCACAGTGGGAGCTCCAGACCAAATCTTTTAATTTAATTTTTTTGTCTTTTGTCTTTTTAGGACTGCACCCACGGCATATGGAGTTTCCCAGGCTAGGGGTTGAATTGAAGCTGTAGCTGCCAACCTACGCCACAGCCACAGCAACGTCAGATCTGAGCTGCGTCTGCGACCTACACCACAGTTCACAGCAACGCTCGATTCTTAACCCACTGAGGGAGGCTAGGGATCGAACCCACAACCTCATGCAAACCAAATTTTTTAAATGTGAAATGTATAAATGGCTCTGATCAACAATCTATCCACAGAAGAAGTAATCTATATCCTAAAGAAAGTCCTGCCCTCTTGAGTGCCACTTCTTATTCTATATAATCAGGTGTAAGTATTCTGAGTTCTGCTTTTAGAACTAACAGATTATTGTGGGATCACTCACAGTTCTTTGTCCAGGAGTCTCTAAACAGCTCTCTACTGGTAACCAAAAGTCTAAGAAAAACCTCAAGTATGCTTTGGCTACAAAGTGACAGATAAGTCATTTCCGATTTTCAGTTCCCATGAGATACAACTAGTATTATGTCAAAGTTAGTAAGAGAAGTTACATTTCATAGGATTTAATATATATTTAATATCAGCGGATACTGGTCCTAAAAACACTAGCAAAATTTCAGCCAGCTTTGAAATATCTATTATCTCTAGCAAATATGTATTTTAGATAAAAATTATTCTATGAACTTTTACATATGCTGAAGAATAATACAAATCTCTTTCAAATCTGATTAATGAAAAAGCAAAATTATATAAATGTTAATTTTCACTGGCCCACATACCCAAACTATGAATATATTTACACTTTATGTTCAACAAGACATGAAGTGTGAGACTCCATCTTACAACAATGTATTATATAACTACAATGGGAGAACGTTTTCAATCCTTAAAAAACTAGCAGAGTCTACATTAGAGAAATATTTCACTTTTCTAGGTGTCCTGGGCTAGCTTGTTATACTTGAGCAACAGATAAATGCAAGAATGTTCTCTGAAGAGAAGTGAATGGATGGAAAAAAGTAATCTTCTGCTCTACTATCAAAAACGCAAGAGCTAGAGCTGAGGCTCTAGGAGCTCTTTAATAGTTCTCACACTGTCAGCTTTTCTCTGACACTCATAGATGGTCATCAGTGGCAGCAAGAAACAGATAATAAGTCAAACGTGATTAAATTTAGAGATGGTCAATCACTGTGTATCAATACTAAATGAGCTTTTTTTTTTTTGTCTTTTTGCCTTATCTAGGGCCGTACCCGCAGCATATGGAGGTTCCCAGGCTAGGGGTCTAACAGGAGCTGTAGCTTCCAACCTTTGCCACAGCCACAGCAATGCGGGATCTGAGCCGCATCTGCAACCGACACTACAGCTCACAGCAACGCCGGATCCTTAACCCAATAAGCAAGGCCAGGGATCGAACCTGCAACCTCATGGTTCCCAGTCAGATTCGTTAACCACTGAACCATGATGGGAACTCGTACTAAATGAGCATTTATAGTATCTGTAATATCACAAAACAAAAGCCACTGCATGAAATCCCAGAGATGGTTCTATCTTCAATACCCTGAAGGTAATCTCTCAACTTCCCCTGTCTTTTTATACACATATACTCTACCTGACAGGCTGGATCAAGACCCATTTTCCTTCTGAGAAATTTTTCTACATGTCCAATAGTTGCTTCTCCTGAAACTCGGACAAATTTCTTTTCCAATGGCTACAAAAGTAAACAAACAAGCCTATTTTCAGATTAAATATATATAAAATGTATAAACCTTAAAGCAAATTTTATAGCAAAGATGATTCAACAGATTTATGAAAGAAAAATTACTATGAAATTTGAATTAATTTATTAAAGAAAAAAAGAATTTCTGCTTAGCTTTCCCTCTCTGAAAAGCACGTCTACAATTTTTTTAAGAATAAAAAGACTGATTTATTTTACGACCTCAAAGAAAACTTAGAGTAAAATTTACTGCCAGAGAATACCCAAGAATGAATGTCTACAATGACCTGGTTTCTTCAACATCAAAAAAAACTGCAAGGAAAAAAAAACCCACAACCAAAGCTAAGAAGGAACCACTAGACTTAAAAAGATATAAGGGCTATAAATAAGAGATACAGTACATGGATTTTACTTGGATCCTGATTGTTAAAAACCTATAAAATAATTTTCCTATTACTGTTAATTTAAAAATTATAGTATCATTATTCGGTTGTATAAGTCTTTATCTTTCAGAAGCAAACTGAATCATTTACTGATAAACTGATACAACAGTCTGGGATTTGCTTCAAGATGATACAGAAGAAGTGGTAAAGGCATAGATGAAATAAGACTGGCCAGGAGTTCCTGTCGTGGCTCAGTAGTTAACGAATCCGACCAAGAACATGAGGTTGTGGGTTAGATCCCTGGCCTTGCTTAGTGGGTTAAGGATCTGGCGTTGCCGTGAGCTGTGCTGTAGGTTGCAGACGCGGCTCGGATCCCGCATTGCTGTGGCTCTGGCGTAGGCCGGCAGCTACAGTTCTTGTTAGACCCCTAGCCTGGGGACCTCCATATGCCAGGGGTGCGCCCTAGATAAGGCAAAAAAAGACAAAAAGAAATAAGACTGGCCATTATTTTGTAATTATTGAAGTGAAGTGATGTGTACATGTGCATTCATTTTACCATTCTGTCTACCTCTATATCAGCATGAAAATTTCCATAACAAAGTATTTTCTTTAAACAGAAAATAAAAAGATTAATAATTAGACATACATGGCTGAACTCTGATCCAATGGTCTAAAGTGATAGGTAGAGAGACCACAGGATTTTTAAAGTGAAAACTGGAGTTCCCGTCATGGCTCAGTGGTTAAAGAATCTGACTAGGATCCATGAGGATGTGGGTTCGATCCCTGGCTTTGCTCAGTGGGTTAAGGATCCAGCGTTGCCGTGAGCTATGGTGTAGGTTGCAAACACGGCTCGGATCTGGCATTGCTGTGGCTGTGGCATGGGCTGGCAGCTGTAGCTCTAATTAGACCCCTAGCCTGGGAACCTCCATCTGCTGTGAATGCAACCCTAATAAGCAAAAAAACAAAAGGTGGTACGAACTCATAATTATATACTTCTTTGAAAAAAAAAATTCCTACCTCTGTCAAGTGAAAATAGTAATCAGATAGCAAGGTAAATCCCTAGCAACCAGACTGTGATTTTGAAATACTACCTTGGAGAAAAGACTGACTCTGGGTGAGGCAAGAGAAGCACAAGATGAGCATGGAACACCCTGTCAGCAGATAGCAAGGAAGCTATCAGACTGTGATTATCTATGGTAAAATAAGCTATCAGATTATGATTATCTACAGTAAGATAATTTGTACATCAATAAGGATAACAACTGAAATGGGTTTAAACCACAAGTATGTTTATATCCATTAGTTCATAATCCATGGTTATGACTGGAGTATACTAAAGAATATTCATTATTTTGAACCTGGTAAGTAAAGGGAAAGAATCAGCACTTGTCCTGTCTTTCCTTACAACTGGCTAACCAAACAGAGATTTCTCTCTATAGAAGTATTTCAGCTAATAAAAGGAGGAATGACAGCATCATTTTCCAAGCACTTTAAGTCAGTGGGCTTAGACACTGAGTACCAATGGCTGCTAACATTACAAAGAGACACAGACATCCAGATATTATGTATCTCCAGATGGACAAAAACAGCACTACCTATGAAGTATTCTTGGTCCCCTCAAATCAAACCTGTCTGATCAACACTCAGACTTAACTACTAGTTTATTGGAAAGGCAGGGGACAGAAGAACATGTTAAATTATAGCACAGAGATGCAACATGAAAACCTAATCTGTAGGAAAGTATAGAACAAGTGACTCAGTTTTTGTCAACAATGAAATGCAAGAAAAAGTAATTGGAAAACTTACAGATTTAAACACCTATCAATCAATCAATCACAATGTATGAACATTACTTGGATCCTGACTTAAAGTATTAAAACAAAACAAAACAAAACAACAAAACAACAGCCACTATGATTGAGACAAAAACTTGGCCACCAACTAGGTATTTGGTAAGAAACTGTTAATTTTTTTTTGTCTTTTTGTCTTTTCCAGGGCCGCACCCGCGCCATGTGAAGGTTCCCAGTCTAGGGGTCTAACTGGAGCCGTAGTTGCCTGCCTATGCCACAGCCACAGAAGCGCGGGATCCGAGCCACGTCTGCGACCTACATCACAGCTCATGGCAACGCCGGATCCTTAACCCATTGAGCAAGGTCACGGATTGAACCCGCAACCTCATGGTTCTTGGTCGGATTCGTTAACCATTGAGCCATGACAGGATCTCCCAGAAACTGTTAATTTTTTTTATTCACCACTCTCAAGTGTTGAAAAATTACAAACTTACAAAGAAGTTTTAAGAAAAATAAATCGAGAGCCAGATAGCCTCCACCTACTTTACAAACTATCAATGCTATATTTGTTCTATCTCTTCCAATGTATATGAATGTGTGTATACGTATGTGGGACGTATGTGGGTATATATGCATACATTTACATTTCTTAAATTACTTAAAGACATTGAGATATTTTACACCTAAACATATCAACAGTGGAGTTCTCCTTGGGGCTCAGCAGTAACGAACCCAATTAGAATCGAGGATGCGGGTTCAATCCCTGACCCCACTTAGTGGGTTAAGGATCTGGCATTGCTGTGAGCTGTGGTGTAGGTCGTGGATGCGGCTTGCATCTGGTGTTGCTGAGGCTGTAGTGTAGGCCGGCAGCTGCAGCTCTGATTCGACTCCTAGCCTGAGAACTTCCATATGCCACTAAACCCTTAACTGCTAGGCCACCAGGAAACTCCACGAGTCTCTTTTTTTAATGACCAGGCATCACACCAAAAATACTACAAAAGTGTCATAAAAGATAAAAATAAAGTGGCAGACCTATTGTAGAGTAAAGGAGATTACAGAAACATGACAACAAAATGCACCCCCTACACAGGAGTTCCCTGGTGTCACTGACATGGCTGGGTCACTGCTGTGGCATGGGTTCAATCCCTGGCCCAGGAACTTCTGCAGCCCAGGGGCCTAGTCCAAAAAAAGAGAGACTCATCTTTTAAGAATACTGAAAAACTAGGAGTTCCCTTCGTGGCTCAGTGGTTAACGAATCCGACTGGGAACCATGAGGTTGCAGGTTCAATCCCTGGCCTTGCTCAGTGGGTTAAGGATCTGGCGTTGCCGTGAGCTGTGGTGAAGGTTGCAGACGCGGCTCGGATCCCGCGTTGCTGTGGCTGTGGCTGTGGCCGACAGCTACAGCTCCTGTTAGACCCCAAGCCTGGGAACCTCCATATGCCGTGGGTGCGGCTCTACATAAAGGCAGAAAGACAAAAAAAAAAAAGAATACTGAAAAACCTTACAGATGAAGCGGCAAAATGCTGGGGATTTGTTTCAGAATACTATTAGAAAGAAGGGAAGTTGATGGAAATGAAATTAAATTGGCCACTAGTGAATTGGTAAAGCTGTGTGATGGATACATGGAGGTTCTGTCTACTTTTTAGCACGTTCAAAAATTTTCATAATTAAAACTTAAAAAGTTTTGAGAAGCTTATTACTGCTTTAGTGAAACACTGTTTTTTTCTTTCTTTTCTTTTTAAGGCCATACCTGGGGCATAAGGCAGTCCTGAGGCTAGGGGTCAAACTGGAACTGCAGCTGCCAGCCTACGACACACCATGACAACACAGGATCTGAGTCACATCTGCAACCTACACCACAGCTTGCAGCAATGCCGGATCCTTAACCCACTGAGTAAGGCCAGGGGTGGAACCTGCAACCTCATAGACACTATGTGGGGTTCTTAACTCACTGAGCCACAATGGGAACTCCTAACACTTAAAAAAAAAATTATATTTATTTTCATTATTTATTTATTTTAAGTGAGAATTGCAATGATTTTTAATTTTTAATATATTTTTAAAATGTATTTGTTTATATTATTTATTTATTTATTTTGCTTTTTAGGGCTTCACCCGTGGCATATGGTGGTTGCCAGGTTAGGTGTCAAATCAGAGCTACAGCTGCCAGCCTACACCACAACTAGCAACACAGGATCCGAGCTGTATCTTGAACTACACCACAGTTATTGGCAACGCCAGTTCCTTAACCTGCTGAGCGAGGCCAGAATTCGAACATGCAACCTCATAGTTCCTAGTTGGATTCGTTTCCACTGTGTCACGACGGGAACTCTAACTCCTAATACTTTTAAATCAAATGTAGAAAACAGGTTTTATGATTTTTATGCCATAGGTATACAGTGTGAAATGTTTAACTAGGCATCATCCTAGTCAGACATATTTATCTGAACTCAAAGATGAGGTATATAAACAACTTTTATTTAAGAGGTAGAGAATACTAAGTGTATAATATCAGAAGCTATAACTAGAACTCTGTTATAAATAAAGAATTAAAAGAAAAATAGTAAGATTGCAAATTTTTTTAGCTAAGAAAGTATAAAAGACTGTTTTAGCAAAGTAAAAACAGTCACAAAATGCAGAATAGGATCATTTGTTTTTGAAACAATCCATTCATCACCTCTCAGACATAAAGCCTATAAATTAACATCTGCATCACCAGTTAACTGAAAAATTTAATGCCTCAAAACTGCAATAGTATAATAAACTCCTGTATATCTATCATCTAGCTTTATCAACTCAAAACCAATTCTGTTTTAAACATATCCCAGACATTTCCTACCCTAATTGTTTCCTGGTCTCCATTCCCCAGATTGTTTTAAAGAAAACTCCGGACATATTATTTCATTTGTAAATACTTCAGTATGTACATCTAAAAGATAAGAAATCTTTTTAGGAGTTCCCGTCGTGGCGCAGTGGTTAACAAATCCGACTAGGAACCAAGAGGTTGTGGGTTCGATCCCTGGCTTTGCTCAGTGGGTTAATGATCCAGTGTTGCTGTGAGCTGTGGTGTAGGTCGCAGATGCGGCTCAGATCCTGTGTTGCTGTGGCTGTGGCGTAGGCCAGCAGCTGTAGCTCTGATTCGACCCCTAGCCTGGGAACCTCCATATGCCGTGGGTGAGGCCCTAAAAGAAGCAAAAAAAAAACCAAAAAAAAAAGAACTCTTTTTAAAAAACATAAAACCACTTTCATACTTTAAAGTTCCTTGATATCAGAAAACACATGGTAAATGTACAGATTTTACTGTCTCAATTTTCTTACCTGGTAGTATTTTTTTACGGCTATCATTACAGAAAGAATAAAAATGAAACGATTTCACACACAAAATACATTAATAACCAGTGATGGACTCAAGGTAATATTCCAATTTATGCACATACATAAACATATACATACAGATACATACATATATATATGTATATATGTATAAATACATATATATGTATGTATTTATTTATTTTTTTAAGGGCCATACCCACCGCCTATCAAGTTCCCATGCTAGGGGTCAAATCAGAACTGCAGTCACAGCCACAGCAATGCCAGATCTGAGCCGCTTCTGTGACCTACACTGCAGCTCATGGCAAGGCCAGATCCTTAACCCACTGAGCGAGGCCAGGGATCAAACCCGAGTTCTCATGGATACCAGTTGAGCTTGCTACCACTGAGCCACAATGAGAACTCCTGCATATATTATTTTATCAGATATAATTTTGTACTCTCAAAATGTATATATACTAAATATATTACAAACAATGCTTCTATTCAAAGTTTCTATTGGATCCTGGCTTGTTTTTAAAAAATTTAACAGCTTTATTGAGATATAATTCACATATCATTAAATTCATCATTTTAGGAGTTCCTATTATGGTGTAGCAGAAATGAATCCGACTAGGAGCTGTGGCATAGGCTGCATATGCGGCTCGGGTCTGGCGTGGCTGTGGCTGTGGCCGGCAGCTGTAGCTCCGTTTTGACCACTAGGCTGGGAACCTCCATATGCCATTGAGTGTGGCACTAAAAAAAAAAAAAAAAATCACCATTTTAAAGTGTGCAATGCAATGATTTTTAGTATATGTATACAGTTGTGGAACTATTCCCATTATCTAATTTTAGAACATTTTCATCCAAAAAGAAACCCATCGAGGCTCAGCGGAAACGAATCTGACTAGCATCCATGATGACATTGGTTTGATTCCTGGCCTTGCTCAGTGGGTTAAGGATCTGGTATGGCTGTGAGTTGGTGTAGGTCACAGACGTGGCTCTGATCTGGTGTGGGTGTGGTAGAGGCCAGTGGCTACAGCTCCTATTCAACCCCTAGCTTGGGAACCTCCATAAGACAGAGGTGAGCCCCCCGCCTCAAAAAAAAGGAAAGAAAGAAACCCTTACCAATGAGCAGTCACTGCCAGTTTTCCCTCTCCCCCAAACCTCTGGCAACCACTGTTTCCTATCCCTATGCTTTTGCCTGTACAGGATATTTCATATAAATGGAATCAGATAACATGTGGCCTTTTGTGTTTGACTTTTTTCACTTAAAGTTTTCAAGCGTCATCCATATTGTACCACGTAGCAGTATTTCATTCCTTTTTATTGCCACACAATATACCATATTTTGTTTATTCATTCATCAGTTGGATTATTTATGATTTGGGGCTATCACCTCATAAATTTTTTCCAATTAATTTCCTTTTCTTTTAGGGCTGCACCTGCTGCATATGGAAGTTCCCAGGCTAGGGGTCGAATCAGAGCTGTTGCTGCTGGCCTACACCACAGTCACAGCAATGCCAGATCCTTAATCCACTGAGCAAGACCAGGGATCAAACCCATGTCCTCATGGATACTAGTCAGGTTCATTACCATTGAGCCAGGACGGGAAGTCCCTTTTTTTTTTTCCCTAAAGACTTTAACACAACTCTGAACAAAGGAATTCATTCTGACCTCTAACGTTTTAGCAAATGATTGAAGCAAGTTAGGGCAGGTTAATTTGAAGCAAAAATATTACATGCAAATAAAATTTTAAGCTCATATTTAACTCCTAATGCCAACTATGCAAAAAATGCTTTGAAACATTTATCACCAAATTAACACAACATTTGGTTTTAGTTTAAAAAATTACTCACTTATTCTTCTTAGTTCTGAATTAATAACAAATCCCTACTTAACTCTTTTCTCATAAACCTATAAGAGAGCATTACCGAATATACTTCATATTTCAACAATTTTTATTTATAAAACACTTTTATTGTAATTGAAGACAGTCTCCATATGATTGCTAATCTTAAATTTGTGTGCTACAGGGTCCTCCTATGAAGTAAATGAAAAATAAAAAGGAAAATACCTTAATATGTCCTGTTCCTTCATTAGCACTGAAAAATAAAAGTAAAATTAATCAATATTTTAAATATGCTTAATTAGTAACATAAAAATAACATAAAATAAATATATATAAATATTTGAGGAACATCAATTTAATTTTAAAACAGTCACCTTTATAAAATAAACAAGTGCAGTTAATGGTCACATCTGCCACCTAGTGATAAGGTAAAGGCAGTTTTACCCAGTATTTTATATTGCTTTGTAAATTTACTTCCAAGAGTTAAACGTATATTCCTTCTTTTTTTTTTTTGTCTTTTTGTCTTTTTTCAGGGCTGCACCTGTGGCATATGGAGGTTCCCAGGCTAGGGATCTAACTGGAGCTGTAGCCGCCAGCCTACACCACAGCCACAGCAATGCCAGATCCGAGCCGCATCTGCTACTTACACCACAGCTCACGGCAATGCTGGATCCTTAACCCACTGAGCAAGGCCAGGGATCAAACCCACAACCTCATGGTTCCTACTTGCGTTTGTTAACCACTGAGCCACAACGGGAACTTCTATTCTTTTTCTTTCTTTTTTTTTAATGCTTTTTATTTTGTTCCATTACAGCTGATTTAGTGTTGTCAATTTTCTACCATGTAACAAGGTGATCCAGTCACACATACATACATACACTCTTTTTTCTCACGTTATCATGTTCCATCATAAGTGACCAGATATAGTTCCCAGTGCTATACAGCAGGATCTCATTGCTTATCCATTCCAAAGTCAATAGTTTGCATCTTAAAAGCACGTTCTTAGTATTTAGATTTCTCCCATATGTAGCATTCTAACACTCTGCAGCTTTAAGTAAAACTTCTTTTTTTCCCATCACAATTAATGTGTTTTTTTCTCAAGAGTAATCTTTACAAGATAGAGTGTTACAAGAAAGCTGCTGCATTTCCTGTTTTACTTGCAGCATAATCAATCACCTGGGTATAGTTTGCTCAGTTTGCCTTTTCCCTAGAAGTGCAGAATGCCTGATTAAATTAGTTACTTTCATATCATGAGGAGACAAGGAACAACTTTTTTTTGAGTATCCACTATGTCCTAGGCATTATATTAGGTTTTCATATATTATGCATGTTTTTCATTCAGTCCTCAGAGTCGCCCTGCAAACCAGATATGAGAATCCCCCTTCCACAAATCAGGAAAATTAAGCTCAGAGAAGTTGAATAACTTGATTATAGTCATAGAATTAATAGTAACAAAGCTGGGTTTCAAACTCAGGTGTACACATCAAAGCCCATGTTCTTTTTTCCCTATTAAGTTGTGAAGAATAGGCAAGATCATAATTACATCATCTAGAGTACAAACTTAATAGAAAGGAAGGTTCCGTTGTGGCTCAGTGGGTTAAAAACCCAACTAGTACCCATGAGGATTCATATTTGATTCCTGCCCTTGCCAGTGGGTTAAGGAGCTGGCATTGCCGCGAGCTGTGGTGGAGGTCAAAGATACAACTCAGATCCCATGTTGCTGTGGCTGTGGCACAGGCCAGTAGCTGCAGCTCTGATTCAGCCCCTAGCCTGGGAACTTCCATATGTCACAGGTATAGCCCTAAAAACAAAACAAAAAAACATAATAGAGAAACAATAAAATATAATGTTACATTATAAATATGTATTTATAGAGTATATAATAAGTAACACTGACATAAATATAAAACAAGTTTATATATAAACATTAAATATACAGGTGGAGTTCTCAGTGGTAAGGAACCATGAGAATATGTGTTTGATCCCTGGCCTTGCTCAGTGGGTTAAGGATCAGGTGTTGCCATAAGCTGTGGTGTAGACTGGCAGCAGTAGCTCTGATTCAACCCCTAGCCTGGGAACTTCCATATGCAGAGGGTGCAGTCCTAAAAATCCTTTAAAAAAAAAAAAGGCTTTCTAATCATTTAACTCTGAGGACTGGCAACCTCAAAAGGACTCCTTGCCACATTGGAAATTTTCTTCCCCTTAACCATTTGAAAACAGATAAAAGACTATGTTATGATGTAGACCCATCATAATTATCAACATATAAGGTTCAATTCTCTTGTTTTACAGATAGGGAAGTTGAAGTTCTGAGAAGTTAAAACTACAAGTTCCACATCGGCAAAGACCATGGCTAATTTATTCATATTACATTCCCAGCAGTTAGGAGAGGGCTGTGCTGGTACACAGTAGGACCTTAATAAACATCGTATGAATTAACAAAATTAAATGAGTTCAGTTTTACAAAGCTATATAACAAAGGAGCTAGGACTTAAATAGAGATCGTCTTATTTCCAGTGAAGGCTCTTTTTTCCCACAGCAGGGAATGTGTTAATAATGTAACAAGCCTGGTTAGCAGTAATGACTGCTTTGAGCACTGTGGTCAAGTCTCACTCATTAGGAAAGCCTGCCATGATTAAGTACTGATTTCTGCTGTGGGCAAGGACAGAGGTAATGGTGGCACACCTGTCACATATTTGCCATCTTTGCACTACTGCCACTTTTCAATATAAAAAAGCTGTCAGTTCCTACCGTGCATTAGCGGAAAAGTTTACATTTCCTCAAAATAATTGTTTACAACTATAACTTCCTAGAGTTCCTTTATGGTGCAGTGGGTTAAGAATCCGGCATTGCCACCTCAGCAGCTTGGGTCACTGCTATGGCATGGGTTTGCTCCCTGGCCCAGGAACTTCCAAGTGCCACGGGAGAGGCCAAAAAAATTAAAAAATAAATACAATAAAATATAACTTCCTTCAATTTTCAAATTTTAATTAACTACACTTATTAAAAATCAAGTTAAATGGTAAAAATTCAAATGCAATTGAAAGCAAGACTTTTTTCCAACCCTAGACTCAGACTCCAGTGTCCTTTTCTAGAAACAACTGTTATCAACATTTTCTTAAATATTTAGGAATGGTCTGTGTCTGTGGGAAAAAAATATGTATACGAGGAGTTCCCGTCATGGTGCAGCAGAAACGAATCCGACTGGGAACCACGAGGTTGCGGGTTCAATACCTGGCCTCGCCAGTGGGTTAAGGATCTGGCATTGCCATGAGCTGTGGTGTAGGTCACAGACTTGGCTCGGATCTGGTGTTGCTGTGACTGTGGCGTAGGCCGGCAGCTGTAGCTCTGATTGGACCCCTAGCCTGGGAACCTCCATATGCTGCAGGGGCGGCCCTGAAAAACCAACCAACCAAACAAACAAAAAATACACACACACACACACACACACACACACACACACACACACACACACGGTCATATGCTGTATATTCTCTTCTACATTTTGCTTTCCACTTAAGAAAGCGAATTCTGGCAATTATCCCATATTAGCACATACATTACAATCACACATTCATGTGCTATGTTATATATTATTTTGCCAGTTTGCTTTTGGACATTTAGGTTAGAACACATTCTTTTTTATTTATTTATTTTTTTTGTCTTTTGAGGGCCACACGCATGGCAATATGGAGGTTCCCAGGCAAGGGGTTGAATCGGAGCTACAGCTGCCAGCCTACACCACAGCCACAGCAACATGAGATCCGAGCTGTGTTTGCGACCTACACCACAGCTCATGGCAACGCCGGATCCTTAACCACTGAGCAAAGCCAGGGATTGAACCTGCGTCCTCACGGATGCTAGTCAGATTCGTTTCTGCTGAGTCACGATGGGAACTAGAACACATTTTTTAATAACAGAAATTGCTGGTTTAAAGTTTAGCATTACGTAATTTCTTCTCATTCTACAAAAGAGATCTTTATTTCACGTTCATCAACCACTACTTTGTGGTCTCTGTGAAGGTGTAAGAAAGGTTTATTGCCTCTCACGGGTCCTTAACATCACTTGAGAATACAGGATCAATAGACAAAAGATAAACACAACATAGTAAAAGCTAGATACAAAATAAATGATACAGGGAACCTAAAGTTGTAAGAAGGAAGTGAATAAGAAGTCAAATAGTCATTAGTGACAGAAAAATGGAAGATCTAGATTTCCAAGAAAGGCATTTTAGCTCACTCTGAAAACTATATTATTTATTTTTAAAAACTGCAGATTGAAACAGGCCAACTCTATGATGACAGTCCACTTAACAATGTTGTAGTATAATGGAGTACACCATATGCTGCTGCTTGAAATAAGCAATTCATGAGAATTAAGGCTAAGTCCAACTGCTTTGGAAAAAATCAATTTGGCAAAACCACACAAAGTTGAAGACAAGCATACCCTAAGACTCAGCAGATCTACACACTTAGAGATCTGTCTCACATATACATAAGATACGTATAAAAACATTTAAAGCAACATTGTTTATAATAGCAAAAGACCTAGAAACAACCTATGTGTTCCACAGTACAAGAAAAAATAAATTATGGTATATTTATTTTATTTTTTTACTTTTTTTTTTGCAGCATAACAGCATATGGAGTTCCCTGGTCAGGGATCGGATCCAAGTCAGGGGTCAAACCTGCAACCCAGCGCTGCAGAAATGCCAAAAAACCCATTGTGCCATAGGGAGAACTCTTGGTATAGTTTATTTTATCTCATTTTGTTTTAGTCTTTTTAGAGCCGCACCCATGGCATATGTAGATTCCCAGGTCTTATTTTATTTTAGTCTTTCTAGGGACTCACCCGTGGCATACGGAGGAGCTGTAGCTGCCAGCCTACACCACAGCTCATGGCAGCGCCAGATCCTTAATCCACTGAGCGAGGCCATGGATTGAACCCGCAACCTCATGGTTCCTAGTCAGATTCATTTCCACTGAGCCACTGTGGGAACTCCCATATATTTATTTTAAAGGAATACCAGATAATGGTGAAAATGAGTAAACTAAAGTTACACATTTCAGGAGTTCCTGTTGTGGTGCAGCGGAAACGAATCCAACTAGGAACCGTGAAGTTGCGGGTTTGATCCCTCACCTTGCTCAGTGGTTTAAGGATCCAGAATTGCAGTGAGCTGTGGTATAGGTCGCAGAACATGGCTTGGATCCAATGTTACTGTGGCTGCGGTGTAGGCCGGCAGTTGTGGCTGACTTAACCCCCTAACCTGGGAACTTCCATAGTCTTCAGGTGCAGAGCTAAAAAAGACCAAAAAAAAAAAAAAGAATTATTTTTAAAAGGATATCAGAAAAACTTGATGTGACCTTAGTTCAGGATGATTTCATAACTGCTGGGACTTTAAAAATTCTTCATTTTAAAATTTAGAGGTAGGAGTTCCCGTCGTAGCTCAGTGGTTACCAAATCCGACTAGGAACATGACGTTGCAGGTTTGATCCCTGGCCTCACTCAGTGGGTTAAGGATCCGGCGTTGCCGTGAGCTGTGGTGTAGGCTGCAGATGCAGCTCAGACCTGGCATTGCTGTGGCAGTGGCACAGGGCAGTAGCTATAGCTCCGATTAGACCCCTAGCCTGGGAACCTTCATATGCTGCGGGTGTGGCCCTAGAAAAGACCAAATTAAACAAATAAATAAATAAAATTTAGAGGTAGAGGTTTTACTCACCCAATGAACTCTAGTAATAAAGACATGTCAAGTTCAGGTGGAATACGAAACACTGATTCTAAGACTTTCTTAGATCTTCCTTTACCCGAAGGGACTGGCTGTGGAACAGCTATTTGGTAGTCAAACAAAAAAGATGAATTAGAATAAAAATTTCCTAAATTGAGATCTTTGAAAAATTACACAGATTTAACTATGCTGACTATTTTAAAAAAAATCATAAAGTACTTTATCTCCCTCATCCATCAAAGCCAGTGAAATTAGAGACAAGACTGGGGACCACTCTGCAATGGAAGGCAGACATGTGTGGCTGGTTTCAAGGCCACAGAGAGAGAGCTCAGCATAAAAGCAACAGTGGTTGTCAACAACCCCTAACAAGCACTACTATGTGCCAGGGCTCAGGACTCGGGCTCAGGACTCATGCTCAGCACTATGCATGCACCATCTCATGTAACCCTTGTTATAAATCATAGTAACACCCAGGTACTACTGCAATTTTTTTTTTTCTATAAAGTAAATGAGATTAGTTGAGATTAGGAAATTTGCCTAAAGTTACCCACACAATAAGCAGAAGAATGATATTGAACCCAAATCTAATTTCCATATTTACTATCATAAAAACTAACATTTGAGCAGTTACTATGTTCCAGGCACTGTTTTAAGTGCTTTGTATTACTCAGAATATCCTTACATAAGTTTATAAAATTCTCTTTATCCCTATTTTATAGAAGAGGAAATTGAGACATTGAAGTAACTGGCCAAGGTCATACACCTAGTAAAGTGGCACAGCTAGAATCACACTCAGTTTAGCTCTAGAACCTGTATTCTTTAATCCTTATAAATAATTAATTTGGATTATGGTGAATCATTACCCTCAAAATCTTTCTCTTTGATCATAAAATAACCAGCTATCACCAAAAAGAACCTCAAAAGGAGTACATTTTATTAAGTTAATACATTATGGTATACACCCAGACTTACCAGGTTTAGGTACTTCTAGACCTCTTTCTTTATAGAAATCATGCATTTGCTTTTTTTCTCCTAAAAAATGATAAAACACAGACTAAATTACACTTAAAATGTAACTAGTAGAGTCAGTAGAGATTCTGGGATTCACAACTATGTAATAAAATAAACTTACTTTCCTCTAGATTGATCACTAATTTGTACACTATGTCTTGTAACTGTCGGTCCAACCTAATAAAAGGAAAGGATGGAGAATACCTCAGAATTCAGAAAAATGCATTTGCTACAGAGTGAATGATGCTTTTTGTAACTGTTTTCTCTTACGCTATATCCTTTTTCAGAAGTGAATTATTTTTAGGAATCACCCATGGTTCTCATCTGAGAGAACCTCAAGTAATTACATGTAATCATAATTACAAGTAATTACAAGCTTTTGAACAGTTTACTAAATTGTTCTATGTGTAGTGGTCTTATTCCCTTCATAAGAATTTGAGCCTGGGAGCAGAGACTGTATTTTGAAATTCTGGGTATGAAGACTATTTTGAAATTCTCTCTATGAATGTAGTAAAAAAGTTAATAGTATTTGCTGAATAAATGAAAGTAGTCCACTTTTAGTATTTTTCTTCCCCTAGGAAACTGGGCATGAACTGAAAATTTGATTAATAAGACACATGACCTATGACAGATAGGCTTTTCTAAAGAGGCCACTTATTTAAGGTATTAGTTTTAAAAATAGAATTCCCAATATACAGAAAAATGACAAGTTTAAACTAGCCTCATTAATTTGAGTGATGAAATTAAAATCCTCAAGAAAAGTTCCCAGCAGATATCACAGTGCCTGGTACACAGTAAGTGCTCTATTTCTTTAAAGAATATATATTTCCTTTCCTCATCACTTTGAGATAGGTCAAGTGAACTATCTCAAACTTCAAGCTTTCAGAAAAAGTATACCTAAAATATAAATTTTACTTATATATTCTTCTTACCTTATGTTGTAAAGAGGTTGTGTCTGATGGACCACTATGTTGCATTTTGGACATCTGTTGCTATAGTAAAAGTGTCTTACAATGCAGCTTTTACAAACTGTTGAAAAAGGACATGTGTAAGTTAGAATGCTTTCAAGACATTTCAAAAACTAAATACATTATTTGGCAATGTTTTTAAGACATTTCAAAAACTAAATATATTATTTGGAAATGCTTACATGTATGAAGACATTCTGTAATGGTAGTTGCATCTATTAAGTAACCTTTGCAAATGGAACATAAGATGTATGGAGTCAGTTCAGAGAGATTAATCAGGCGCTGCAAATGCAATGGAAATAGTTTTAAAATACAAGTCCTTGCCTTCTCAGACTACCAATAACGTGTAGCTTACTTTGCAACATGGAAACTTGTTACAGTACCTATAACTCTTTAGAATACTCTCAAAGTTACAATAACACAATATAAACTAATGTTTCAAAAAACTTTCATTCTTTGGATATATTGTATATTGCCAGATAAATGGCATCCTATCTCATGAATTACTGCAAAGTGGATAAACTTCCAGATAACAAGTGTTTAATATATTAATTCTGACTACCTAGGTGCATTGCCTAACTTGATTTAACTATGCGCTGCCCCATTTTAAAAAGTCTTCCCAGTCAGAGACTGATTAGGTGCGGAAGGGTTTACCATTCTTTCAACACCCTGTAGAAATGGTCTGTTCCCCCGTCCGTCCCACTGCACACTCCAAGAAGGCAGGAGGACGGAACCCTTGGCGCCTTCGCCCCTGGCAGTGGCTTCAATAATGAGTAAGCTGAACCGGAGAGCCTCAGCGACTGCAGAACCTCACAAAATGAGTTGGCAGCGAATCGGACCGGCACAGAAGGCCAGTCCGCGCCACAAGCCTAGGCAGGCAGTGCAGGGAGAGGGGGTCGACGCAAGTGCCAAAGGCTGCAGCAGCGAGCGCGAGACCCCGCCAGGCCCTGACTGAGGAGGCCCGGCACGGTCGGACTGGGGTTAGCGATACCTCCTCCTCGTCCTCAGAGTCCGGCCGGCCCCCCTCCAACCTCAGCGAGAAGTGGCTCATCTCTTCCTCCTCCTCCTCCTCATCTTCCTCCTCCAAGTCCTCATCCTCTTCCAACTCCTCGTCATCGTCCTCGAAGCGGCTCCTCAAGCGGCCCAGGCTGCGCTCGGGCTCCAGCTCAGGGGGCCGGGAGCCCGAGCAGCCGGGAGCCCCCGCCTCGGGCAAAGGCGGCGGGCCCTCCTCGCCCGCTGCGGGCGCGGGGGTGAGGGCAGGCGGGGAGACGGGAGACGGGGGCGGCATGGCTGCGGCTCCCTCCGCCTTGGTAGTGCCGGCGTTGCCTGTCGTTACAGCAGGGACCCCCTCCATGCCGAGGTAGAGACCAGGCGAGGCGAGACCAGGTGGCTGGATAGCGCGGGAGTTCCGCCCGCCTGCCTGAGCCGCCAGTACGCAGGCGCTGGAGGCCTGCGGGGCCCTCTGGGAACTGTGGTTCGTTGACCTTCACCTAAGACCACGGTCGTAGGCGGAACCACCCAGGTATATGGGGCGGGGCTTGCAGGCCTGTTAGAGGAATCTCACGCATGTTTTTCCTTTGAAAGGCTGACGCTCCCTTCACTGCCTTTTAGAAACGATGGAATTCCTATCTTTCAGACAACAATATTCTCTTTGCATCGCCTGATGCTCAGAGCAGTGAAACAGGTGCTATAACGACGTTGCATTATGAATAATAATGATTTCAATTTGAGTACCAATTATGCATTTCTTCCATGCAAGATTATTTCCATTAGGACGTCAAATATATACGTTTATTTATTTGGAGGAATCAAATCTCGTATTTTCATCTTGCTACACGATGAAAATTTAATCACCATTCAAAGACAGTCTATGATGCCCTATCACGTAAAGGAAAGTCAATTACATTTAATTCAGCAAACGTTTGTTGAGGGTCTACTGTGGCAGGACCTACCCGTGCACCCCAATCCCCCAGTTTTACCAGAAGAGAGATTTGGAGTTGGTGTACTTTTTTGTTGGTAAGATAGTGCCAACCTCATCGTTCCTAGTCGGATTCATTTCTGCTGCACCATGAGGGGAACTCCATCAGTTGACTTTAAGTAAAAGATACTATCGTTTATAATTTGTTTTTGTCTTTTCTATCCTTTATAATTTATAATCCAATCAGTTGAAAATCCTTAAAAGCAAAACTGAGATTCCCCTTAGGAAGAAATTCTTCCTGTGGACTACAGCATCAGCTCCTGCACGGGAATTTCCATACTGTTCACTTGCCCCGCAAATTGCTAAGAACACTTAGCAAGACCTAACAGTCGTGTAGGGCAATTCCTTGTAATAAATCTCTTCATAAGTAGATATATCCAGGTGAGTTCCATTGTGGCTTAGTGGTAAAGATCCCGACTAGCATCCGGGTGGATGTGGGTTCAATCCCTGGCCCCACTCAGTGGGTTAAGGATCTGGCATTGCAGTGAGCTGTGGTGTAGGTTGCAGATGCAGCTCAGATCTGGCTTTGCTGTGGCTTTGGCGGAGACCAGCAGCTGTAGCTCCAATTGGACTGCTAGCCTGGGAACTTTCATATGCTGCAGGTGAAGCCCTAAACAAACAACAATGAACAAAAACAAATATACATATATATCCAAATATATATAATATATATATATATCTCTCCAACTGATCATGTTCCTCTGGTAGAACTTTGAATGATACATAAGGACAGTGGCTTAATTATGTGATGTTTATAATATACAGGCCTTCCAGAAGGCATCTCTTCTGTAAAATGAGAATTTATGTCTCCAGTGTGATCCATGTGTGTTATCACATCCAAGTTGTATTTTGGGAATTTATCTGAGACCTTTACATTTTGACAAGGCACCAGAACTGAGTCGGGCCCTAAATTGAGCCAGAACTTCACTCTCACCCTGGATCCAACTTGTTATAATGGTATAAATGTAAAATAGCAAAACTGGATAGAGTACGACCAGTAATTGTACTCCACATATCATGATCAGATTGAGAAACGTGCTGTAGAAAAGGTGAAATATCAGTACTAGCTTTTTTTTTTTTTAATGGGGGCTGCTTGCTATGATATTTCAAATAGAAAGGCATATCTAAAAATTGTTACATAGGTTCACAAACTAATTCACCATCTCCTTTAGGTGACAGCAGAGGCTGGTTGACTGTGAAGAATACTGGATCTCTAGGAACCAATTTTCTCTGCTTGTGATTTTGGGTTTTTTTGGGGAGATATAGGAGATGGATTGAGAAATATTTTTGTGGGTGATACCCCACCAGGGAAAGGTCCATTCTAAGCCTCATGGTATAGCTTTTGGAATTCTTACTTTTTCTTGGAGCTGCTGCTCTTGCTGCCAGCAGCCTCTTCAGGTCCACTGCTGAGTGGCTCCTCCTTCTGTGCACCAAATTTTTAAAGCAGATCTGTGACCAACATGGTGGGACTGGATCAGGAATCAAAAAATTCATAAATGTTCCTTGGGATGGAGTGATTTGCTTGTACTCTTTACTTGTAAATAAATAATTCACCAAATTAAAAAAAAAATTTTTTGGTTGCAATATGCAATGGCTTGATTTGGGATCTTAGTTTCCAAACCTGGGCCACAGTGGCGAAAGTGTGGAATCCTGGAGTTCCCATTGTGGCTCAGTGGTAACGAACCTGGCTAGTATCCATGAGGACACGAGTTCGACCCCTGACCCCGCTCAGTGGGTTAAGGATCCCACATTGCCATGAGCTGTGGTGTAGGTCGCAGATGCAGCTCAGATCTCCCATTGCTGTGGCTGTGATATATGCCTGCAGCTGTAGCTCCAATTAGATCCCTAGCCTGGAAACTTCCATATGCCAAAACAAAACATAGGTGTAAATCTTCATGACCTTGGATTAAGTAATTGTTTCTTAAATATGACACCAAAAGCACAAAGAAAAAAAGATAAATTAGACATCATCAAAATTTAAAGGCTTTAGCTTCAAAGGGCACAATCAAGAAAGTAAAAAGACAGCCTATAAAATGGAGAAAAATTTGGCAAATCGTATATTTGAAAAGAACTTATATATAAAATATGTAAAGAATTATTACAACTCCATAACAAAATGACAATCCAATTAAAAATAAGCAAGAAAGAGAGTCTCCTTGCCTGCCCGCTTGCATCTTTCACAAGCGTCTTACCTTAGTAAATCTATTTCTTGCCTAAAAAAAAAAAAATGAGCAAGGGAGCCGAACAGACATTTCTCTGAAAAAGACATGCAAATTGGAGTTCCTGTCGTGGCTCAGCGGTTAACAAATCCGACTAGGAACCATGAGGTTGCAGGTTCGATCCCTGGCCTCGCTCAGTGGGTTAGGGATAAGGCGTTGCCGTGAGCTGTGGTGTAGGTTGCAGACCCGGCTCGGATCCCGTGTTGCTGTGGCTGTGGTGAAGGCCAGAGGCTACAGCTCCAATTATACCCCTAGCCTGGGAACCTCCATATGCCGCGAGTGTGGCCCTAGAAAAGGCAAAAAAACAAAAACAAAACAAAACAAAAAAGTAAAAAAGATATGCAAATAGCCACCATCATTAGTTATCAGGGAAAGGCAAATCAAAACCACAGTGAGATATCACTTCACCCACTTCATATCTACTGGGATAGTATACAAGTGTACAAGGATTTGTGAGGATGTGGAAAAACTGCTATACATTGCTTAATGGAATGTCAAATGGTGCAGCAGCTTTGAGAATCAATCCGACAGTTCTCAAAAGACTAAGAGTTACCATATAACCCAGGAATTCCACTCCTAGGTGTATATATACTCAAGAAAAATGAAAACATGTCTATACAACACCTCTTACATGAATGTTCATAGCGGCATAATTTATAACAGTGAATAAGAATTCCAATATCCATCAAGTGATAATGGATGAATAAAAAATATTGTATGCCCACTCAGTGGGATATTATTTAGCCACAAAAAGAAATGAAGTACTAATACATGGATGAACTTTGAAAATATTATACTAAGTGAAAGGAGCCAGTCATAAAGGATTACATACTGTATGGCATTGTTTATATAGAATGTCCAGAATAGGCAAATCCTTAGAGATTAGAAAATAGAGTACTGATTGCCTATGGCTGATGTGTTGATGGTAAATTGGGAGTGTATGTTTAATGGGTACAGGGTTCCTTTTGGGGGTGATGAAATGCATGAAAATTTAATGTGATGGTTGCAAAAAAATCATTTTACACTATAAATGAGTGAATTGTATGGTATGTGAATTATACTCAATAAAGATATTTAAAAGTGAGAGGAAAAGAAGTTCCCTTATGGAGGAGTTCCCTTTGTGGCTCAGTGGTTAACGAATCCGACTAAGAACCATGAGGTTGCGGGTTCGATCCCTGGCCTTGCTCAGTGGGTTAAGGATCCGGCGTTGCCGTGAGCTGTGGTGAAGGTTGCAGACACGGCTCGGATCCCACGTTGCTGTGGCTGTGGTGAAAGCCAGTGGCTACAGCTCCTGTTAGACCCCTAGCCTGGGAACCTCCATATGCCGCAGGTGTGGCTCTACATAAACGCAAAAAGACAAAAAAAAAAAAAAAAGAAGTTCCCTTATGGTGCAGCAAGTTAAGAATCTGGTATTACTGCAGCTGTGGCACAGACCACAACTGTAGCATGAGTTCCATCCCTGGCCTGGGAACTTCCACATGCTGAGGGCATGGCAAAAAAAAAGAGTAAAATGGTGCATCATCAGTATATTAAACTTTTTTTTTCTTTTTAGGGCTGTACCTACAGCATATGGAGGTTCCCAGGCTAGGGGCTGAATCAGAGCTGCAGCTGCCAGCTGCTACCCCATAGCCACAGCAAGGCAGGATCTGAGCCTCATCGGTGACCTACAACACAGCATGGCACTGCCAGATACTTTACCCACTGAGTGAAGCCAGAGATTGAACTCACATCCTCTTGGATACTAGTTGGGTTCTTAACCTACTGAGCCACAGTGGGAACTCCTATTAAACTTTTTCTTCAGAATTATGTTTAGACTTTGAAGACAAAAAAAGGTCATAAAAATTGTGTAACAGAAATAATTCCTGAAAAAAAAAGTCTTTATGTAAGATGAAATGAATCAAAGAAACAGAGACTAAATAAGATTAAACACAGTTTTTCTAACATGTTCTCATGAACCCACAGATGCATGTCTGATACACATCATGTGTTAGGAATGTTAGCCTCTTCTGTCCTTAAAAAATAAAATAGTAGCGGGAGTTCCTGTTGTGGCGCAGTAGAAACGAACCCGACTAGTATCCATGAGGATGCAGGTTCAATTCTGGGTCGGGGATCTGACATTGCCGTGAGCTGTGGTGAAGGTCGCAGACTCAGCTCGGAACCTGAGTTGCTGTGGCTGTGGTGTAGGCCAGCAGCTAGCTGTAGCTCCAATTCAACCCCTATGCCAAGGGTGTGGCCTTAAAAAGCAAAAAAAATAAATAAAAATAAGGCGAGTAGGGTGTTTCCACTGAGGCTCAGAAGAAATGAACCAGACTAGTATCTATGAGGATGTGGGTTCAATCCCTAGCCTCGCTTAGTGGGTTAAGGATCTGGTGTTGCCATGAGCTGTGGTGTAGGTCGCAGACTTGGCTTGAATCCTGAGTTGTTGTGGCTGTGGTGTAGGCCAGCAGCTGCAGCCCTGATTTGACTCCTACCCTTGGAACTTCCATATGCTGCAGATGAGGTCCTAAAAATAAAAATAAAATAAATAGTAAAAGCTTGTGTGTGTGTGTGCGTGTGTACTAATGCAATGTCTCCAATAGTTCTGAGATTCAAATATATTAAAGTGAGGAGTTCCCGTCGTGGCTCCGTGGTTAACGAATCCAACTAGGAACCATGAGGTGGCCTCACTCGGTGGGTTAAGGATCCGGCGTTGCCATGAGCTGTGATGTAGGTCGCAGACGTGGCTTGGATCCGGCGTTGCTGTGGCTGTGGAGAAGGCTGGCGGCTACAGCTCCTGTTGGACCCCTAGCCTGGGAACCTCCATATGCTGTGAGTGTGGCTCTGAAAAGATAATATATATATTATAAGACAGAGTTTTATCACTTGGGGGTTTTGTGTGTGGATACACTGATAGACACTAAATGTTGGTTTACCTTAATTCAGACCAGATACTCTGCAAGATAAAGCAATCCATGGCTTGTTGGTTGAGATTACTATCAGAAGAGCCCACTGAGGAAAGAAAAGGAGCCAGCCCATGGCAAACAACCAGAAGATATTTAAGCAAAGCAACAACCTCCTTTAAATCACACTGGGTTCAGAGAGGTAGAAAACCCTTTAATCAACAGTTGAAAGTGAATACTTTTTTTTTTAATTCAGAAATATAAAATTCTTATTCAGATTTTCACAAATAACGACACAGTTCACAGTACAGGTAGCATCTAGCTCGGGAGTGATTTTTGAGAGAAGCCTGAGGACGAGCTACAATTGCTTCAGAAAGATAAATGGGGTGGCTGTGGGCTTCAGCGGTGGAGGCTCGGGGTTCCCCTGGCCCCAGAGCTCGGAGCTCAGCACACCTGTCAGGGCCACCTGTGGCTGGTTCCCTCCATCCTCCTTGCCCTCTGCCTGGAAGCTGGACACAATACAGGCAGTGCTTACCTGTGACAAGGTCTCTCACCTCCCAGCTCTAAGAACATGACAACCTAACTCATTTCCAGGCCAAGCACATGTCCCATCTCATTTATCTGGCTCGGCTGTTCTGTCCAGGGACACGGAGACCCTGGATCATTGGAGAGGGTCTCATCCCAGCAACGATTCTGTTGAAAGTGAATACTTTTGCATATCCTTTGTAAGTCATCTAAGCAGCGATATCTTCGGTTTGGGAGTTTGTTGTTTTTGCTTCATGTCCCTCCTGTAAGAAGACTTGATGCTGTTCCACTGGCAATATTGGCATAATGAGGCAAAACCTCACCAAGTGAGAGTCAGAAAAGACTTGAAAAGCTGATAACTTCTTTTCAAATAGGGCTTTGGCCAAGTTCTATAAACTCTTTTTTTTTGGTCGTCTTCTAGGGCCACACCTGCGGCATATGGAGGTTCCCAGGCTAGGGGTCTGATGGGAGCTGTAGCCGCCGACCTACACCACAGCCACAGCAATGTGGGATCTGAGCCGCATCTGCAGCCTACACCACAGCTCACGGCAATGCCGGATCCTTAACTCACTGAGCAAGGCCAGGGATCGAACCCGCAACCTTGTAGTTCCTAGTCAGATTCGTTAACCATTGAGCCATGATGGGAACTCCCAAGTTCTATAAACTCTTGTAAGTGGCAGAAGAGCTTGCAATATGCAGTGTGGTGGTCCATAACCTGTAGGATATTCAAAGTATCAGTAAGCCACACATCCCAGTAAGGACAGGCTCCCACAGGAAAGCCAGGTCAGGGCTCGAGCATCACAGAAATGGGTCACACTCAACTTGCTCCATGAAGAACAGTGTATTTAGATAGAGGGAGAGACAGTTTGATTAAAGTACCCAATCTGCAGGGCAGTAACACTGGCATTGGGCATAGGTACCTGCTGGGATAGTAAACAAAAACATTCATGTTTATACATCAAGGCCTGTCACTGACGCAGGCACAGGAGCCGGAGGAGTAGGAAAATGGTTTCTCCTTTATAAAATACAAATGTGCTAGTCATTCAAATTCCCTCAAGATGGGTGAGATTACCCCTTCTCTTCATTAGGAAGGGCTCAGTTGGCATGGGGAAGACATTGGCTGCTGGATGTCTGCTGCCTGTTCCACAAGTCACAACATATCTTAACAACAGGCCAAGCAATGTAATCTACAATAAATACAAGTTATTGAAAATTTATTATTTATTTATTTATATATTTATTTTTTTGGTCTTTCTGCCTTTTTTTTGTAGGGCCGCACTCAACAGCATATGGAGGTTCCCAGGCTAATTGGAGCTGTAGCTGCCAGCCTACGCCAGAGCCACAGCAATGCCAGATCTGAGCCATGTCTGTGACCTGCATTGCA
>PVHT021183705.1:26171585-26193036 GCA_004024745.2 Catagonus wagneri | reverse complement strand
TTTTTTTTTTTTTGTCTTTTTGCCTTTTTTATGTAGAGCCGCACCTGTGGCATATGGAGGTTCCCAGGCGAGGGGTCTAACAGGAGCTGTAGCCGCCGGCCTTCGCCACAGCCACAGCAACGCGGGATCCGAGCCGCGTCTGTGACCTACACCACAGCTCACGGCAACACCGGATCCTTAACCCACTGAGCAAGGCCAGGGATCGAATCTGCAACCTCATGATTCCTAGTCGGATTCGTTAACCACTGAGCCACGAAGGGAACTCCTGTCAATTTTCTACTGTACAGCAAAATGATCCAGTCACACACACATACATATATATATATATATACACATATATATACATTCTTTTTCTCATATTATCATACATTATGCTCCATCACAACTGACTAGATATAGTTCCCAGTGCTATACAGCAGGGAAAATTTAGAGAATTTACTACAGGAGGCAGCAATAGCACCTGGAAAGAAGTTAAACACTTGGAGAAAAGAGGAAACCAAATAGCTGAGAGCACGAAATAGGAAAAAAATACTTTAGAACAAGAGATTGGCAATTTGTTTTTTCTGTAAAAGTCCATATACTAAATACGTTTGGCTTTGTGGGCCATAATAGTTTCTGTGGCATAGGTTGGCAGCTACAGCTCCGATTTGACCCCTAGCCTGGGAAGCTCCATATGTCGTCGGTGCAGCCCTAAAGACCAAAAAAAAAAAAAAAAAAAAAAAAATAGCCAGGATAACATTAGGAATGGACAATCTCTTAAACATTAAACATACCATAAAGTCTTTCTAATGAAAACATTGCATGTTATACTGCATGAAAAACAGACAAACTATAAACACAATGGAAAATCCAGAAATAGATGCAAGTACATATAGAACTTTAGTGTATGATAAAAGTGGCATCTCAAATCACTGGAGCAAAGACAGACTTTTTCATAAAGGTACTTAGGAAAACTAGTTAGCCATATTGCAAGGAAAGAGTTAAAATGGTTGCCTATTCCCTCCTATCTTCAAGAGAACCCAGAACCACAACTGACCTTCAGTAAACCCCTTGGAATATGGTCCTCAGAATGTTCTTTTTACGTCAGTGATTGATGACTTTGCTGTGTACACCTGGAACAATGGACTATGCCGTCCCAGCTTGTCAGACTGCTTTGCACAAACATCAAGATTGATGATTTTTCAAGCATCTGATTTCATTACTGAGGTCCGGCTGTTCCCATGGCTGGCTGTGTAGCAGGATATGCCTCTCATACGATCAGCTCCCGCCACCCCATAAAGACTCATATCCTAAAATGCAAATAAGATCCTTGGGTAGAGACATACCACATATGCCTGTAGTTTGATGAGAGAGAGGGAGGGTGGAGTGGGGGAGTGAGGGAGGGGGAGAGCATCCTGTGTGGTCCTGGATGGAAAAGATGCAGAAGCCTGCATTTGTCCTCTCTGGACTCTGCTAATGTACATCTTTCCCCTGCTGCTTTTGCTCTGCATACTTTGTTGTCATAAACCTTAGCCTTGAGTATAACTTGAAACTGAATCTTGTGAATACTTTTTGTGAACTGCTGGACTTTAGGAGCTTTTGGATTTCTGAAACATTTTTGAAAAAGACAAAGTTAGACCCATGCTTCACACTATATACAAGATTCAGTCCCAGACTGACTAGAGCAATAGTTGGAAGGCTCTAGAGAAAAACATGGGTGAATTCCTCTTTAACTTGGATGAAAGGATTTCTATCTAGATATAAATTCCAGAAGTATTAAGATTGATAAGTATGACTTTACTAAGAAAAACTGCTGCATGGCTCCCAAAATATAATCAATATCAAAAGACAATGGACAAAATGCAAGAAAATGTTTGCAACACTCACCCTGGATAAAGAACTAATATACCGGGAGTTGACATTGTGGCTCAGTGGAAACAAATCCAACTAGGAACCATGAGGTTGTGGGTTCGATCCCTGGCGTCACTCAGTGGGTTAAGGAGACAGCATTGCTGACAGCTGTGGTGTAGGTCACAGACGAGACTCAGATCCCACCTTGCTGTGGCTGTGGTAGGCTGGCATCTGCAGCTCTGCAGGTGCAACTCCAATTTGACCCCCAGCTTCGGAACTTCCATATGTCACAGGTGTGGCCCTAAAGAGCAAAAAACAAAACAAAAACTGTAACAATTAGAGAAAAAAGATAAAACTTCATCCCCCAAAGTAATATAAAAAGTTTCCCAAATATGTAAAGATATTCAAACTCTGTAATGATAAGAAAATATAAATTAAAATAACACTGAGATTACTGAGCACTGGTCAGGATAATAAGCACTTTATTTACTTTGTATTTCCACACAGAATACAGGTATAAACTCTGGACAGAATGCATGGAATAGCTATTTGAAGGCTGTAGAATACAAATGTTAACAGTCAGGTTGTGGAAGGAAACCAGAACTCAAAGTACCACTGAACTATCACTGTGTTTCCCATCTTGTTTCTCCTCTGATATCTCCTGGCCTGTATTTAGAAACAAGCTGAAACCCAGAACTGTGCACCAGGTATTAACAGATAGAACTCCAAGAGAAATCCTTTCTTACGACCTGAAAGTCAAGAAAGCGGGCCTCTGCAGGTCATAGAGAATAAGAGGAATCCAAAGTTTCCTTTGTTTCTGCTTCCCCATTCTCCCCACACCAGACAGTAGGCAAAGCCATGTGACAATGAAGGGAAAAACAGAGGCCACCCAGGCCCGCACCTAAAACTGAGAGATTAATCCTGATCCCAAGAGTAAGGGGCCACCCTCAGTGTTGTTTTCATTCTTTATCCACTTGCTTGGCCTCAAGGCAGCTGCCTTTGCAAGGAGTGTACAGCACAGCAAGGAAACTAAACTCCACTCTCTTCCCTAGCTAGAAGACCAGAAAGGTAAGTGTTGGGGAGATTAAGGAGATCAGTAAAATGGTCCCATTGGAGTTCCCATCGTGACTCAGTGGTTAATGCACCTGACTAGTATCCATGAGGATGCGGGTTTGATCCCTTACCTTGCTCAGTGGGTTAAGGATTGGGTGTTGCCGTGAGTTGTGGCATAGGTCGCAGACACGACTCAGATCCCACGTTGCTGTGGCTGTGGTGTAGGCTGGCAGCTACAGCTCCGATTCAGTTCCTAGCCTGGGAACCTCCATATGCCACGGGTGTGCTCCCCCCCCCAAAAAAGAAAATGGTCCCACAGAGTTGTGAATACACTTTTGGGCTCATTTTCAAGCTGCATATATGGGTCTTAACATAATCAATGTTCCACAGGTTTTGAGAAGTAAGATACAGGGTATACTACTTTCCAAGTATGTCCCTGATTTGATAAAGGGCATTTACAATAACCCTACAGTAAAAACTAAGTACTTTTTCCCTAAGATAAAGAACAAAGCAAGTATGTCTACTTTCACCTTACCACTCGTATTCAACATCATACTGCAAATTCTAGCCAGTGTGATAAAGCAAGAAAAATAAATAAAAGGGATACAGATTGGAAATAATAAAAACTGACAGAATAAGAAAAACATATTTGGTTTCTGTTCCCACACCCACACTCATTTGCTGGAATACAAGGCCTAAAACCTTTGTAATCTTTGCAGTAATAAGTATCTTTTTGTATGCCAATGAGATGATTACAGCTGAAGACTCCTGGATAGCCTCAGGATGGGGTCTAGGTACCAAGGGAAATCATGTGAATAGAAGGTTAGAAATTTCAGGGAGTTCCGTCGTGGCACAGCGGTTAACGAATCTGACTAGGAACCATGAGGTTGTGGGTTCGATCTGTGGCCTCGCTCAGCGAGTTAGGGGTCCAACATTGCTGTGGGTCGCAGTCGCAGACGCAACTCGGATCTGGCGTTGCTGTGGCTGTGGCGTAGGCTGGCAGCTTGTAGCTTGTGAAGGGTGTGGAGAGGGAAGAACTAACACAAATTAAGTCCAGGATTTGGCTATATGCCTTCAGGCCAAAGACAGAAAAAGCACAGGAAGTCTTCACTTTGTTCTGCTATGCATGGATTTGAATTACCACAATTTAGTCCAATAACATCAATCTCCCAATAACAAGGTTCAAATTTCAAATACCATAGTATAGAAATCACGAGTAATTGTGTAAACTTTGCCATGAGCTCTTCAGCCCACAAATTTCTAAGGAAACAACAGAGACAACAGCGGCACACCACAGTGATCATCTTTTTTTTTTTTTTAATGGCCCCACCTGTGGCATATGGATGTTACCGGGCTAGGGGCTGAAGCCTACACCAACAGCCACGGCAACATAGGAGCTGCCTCTGTGATCTATGCTGCACCTTGCAGCAATGACAGACCCTTAACCCACAGAGCAAGGCCAGGGATCAAACCCGAATTCTCATAGAGACCACGTTGGGTTCTTAACCTGCTGAGCCACAATGGAAACTCCCACTTCACTACTGTTAAAGATGGTGGTGAGAATGCCCCTGGGGCTCGGTGGCTTAAGGATCCAGCAGTTGTCACTGCTGCAGTTCAGGTTGCTGCTGCGGTGTGGGTTCCATCCCTGGCCCAGAAACTTCTGCATGCTGCAGGCGTTGCCAAAACCTTTTTTTTTTTTTTTTGCTTTTTAGGGCTGAACCTGTGACGCCCAAATCCTCATCCTCACGGGTACTAGTCAGATTCATTTCCACTGTGCCACAATGGGAACTTTGTATTTTTTTATTTTTAAAAATGTTTTGGGAGTTCCCATTGTAGCTCAGCAGAAATTAATCTAACTAGTAACCATGAGGATGCAGGTTCAATCACTGGCCTCGCTCCGTGGGTTAAGGATCCAGCATTACAGTGAGCTGGGGTGTAGGTAGCAGATGAGGCTGGGATCCCGAGTTGCTGTGGCTGTGGTGTAGGCCAGCAGCTGCATCTCTGATTCAACCCCTAACCTGGGAACTTCCATATGCCATAGATATAGCCCTAAAAAGCAGAAAAAAATTACAAAAAATATTAAATTTAATTAAAATAAATTTAATGAGTCACACTGAACATTTTATTTACAGAGTAGCATAAAAAATATCAGAGTACATTTCTTTTTTCTTTTTCTTTTTTTAATGGCCATGCCTGTAGCATATGGAAGTTCCTGGGCCAGGGAGCAAATCCGAGCCACAGCTGCGACCTACACCACAGCTGCAGCAACCCTAGATCCTTAACCCACTATGGTGGGCTGGGGATTGAACTTGCATCACCATAGGGACAATCCCAGATACTTAACCCACTATACCACAGAAGGAACTCTGGGAATTAATTTTAATAAAATATTTAACTCATATCAAAATAACACCCTTTCAACATGTTGTCCAAATAAAAATTATTGAGCTATTTCACATTCCTTTTGTACTAGGTTTTTGAAATTCAACACATATTTCAGTTACAGAACATCTCAGTTCAGACAATCTACATTCAGTGGCAGTGGTCAGTGATCACACTCGCAACGACTGTAGTAGATAGTGCAGGTGAGGTTTTGCAACCACCTCCTAACTGAGCTTTCTAGGGATCTAACTAGAGCTGTAGCCGCTGGCCTATGCCACAGCCACAGCAACGTGGGATCCAAGCCATGTCTGCGACTTATACCACAACTCATGCCAATGCCGGAGCCTTAACCCACTGAGTGAGGCCAGGGATTGAACCCACAACCTCATGGTTCCTAGTCGGATTCGTTAACCACTGAGCCACGACGGGCACTCCGACACCAATGACATTTTGGGCTAGATAATTCTTTGTTGTGGCAGGAGTGGGATGTCCTGTACATTATGGGATGTTTGGCAGCATCTCTGGCTTCCACCCACTAGATGCCAGTTGCACTACCCTCAGTTGTGACAACCAAAAGTGTCTCCAGACATTCCTAAATGCCCCCAGGGGTGGTGGTGGTGGAACAAAAACACCCAACTGTGTTACATGAAGCAGAATAACAAATCATGAAGAACCAATTCATAATACTGTGAAAAATACAATGGCTGAAGCAAGTAACTCAGTAAGTGTGTTATACAGTAACATGGATAAAGGCCAAGAAAACTACACTGAAAAACCAGGTAGAGGAAGTCTCCTAGAGGATATCAGGAAGGGGTAAACATGAAAATATGAACCTAGAGGATAGAAGTCTAAGTATCAAAACTTACATCACAAGAGTATAAGAAGGGGAAAACTAGAGCGAAGGAAATATTTGTAGATACAATGCTTACTAAAATCCCAGAATTAAAAAAAAAAAAAAAACTCAGACTGAATGGGTACATAAAGGGCAAATCCAGACAGGCAGGAAAAATCTAATCCTAGATATGTTAGAGTGAAATGAACAAGCATCAAAGAGAAAGAGAAAGGGCCAGAAAGAGCAGCTCTCCCGTAAAGGAACAAGATACAGATTGACACCAGACTTCTTAAAGCATCCCAGGAAGAGAGCAGAAGAATGGGATAGGGATCACGAAGGAAGGGGAAAGGAGAAACAAAAATTAAAAGTGGGCTTTGGGAGTTCCCGTTGCGGCTCAGTGGAAACGAATCTGACTAGGAACCATGAGGTTGCGGGTTCAATCCCTGGCCTTGCTCAGTGGGTTAAGGATCCGACGTTGCTGTGAGCTGTGGTGTAGGTTGCAGATGTGGCTAGGATCCCATGTTACTATGGCTGTGGTGTAGGCTGGCAGCTGTAGCTCTGATTAGCCCCTAGCCTGGGAACTTCCACATGACAAAAAGACAAAAGACAAAAAAAAAAAAAAAGAGTGGGCTTTGCAGTCCTTCAATTAAAAATATAGAGATTCGGGGAGCTCCCTGGTGGCCTAGTGGGTTAAGGATCTGGCACTGTCACAGCTGTGGCACACGTCACTACTGTGGTACGGGTTCGATCCCTGGTCCAGGAACTTCTGCTTGCTGTGGTCATGACAAAAAGGAAAAAAAAGAAAAGGAAAAAAATTAGAGATTTTATTTGTGGTGTAACAGAAAAACCACTCTATTTGGTATAAGTGGCTTTGGCTGAAGTCCCAAACTAGACTCTTTGGAACTTAAAAGACAAAGCCAGGTAATAGGTTAGACACCACAGAAGGAAAGGGAGTGGCTGTACTTCTGTAATCGAGTTTCTAGGCTTCATCAGAAACTGAACATGGATCCAGTTTCTAAGACCTAATTCATGAGACCGATGTATGCATCAGAAGTTTAATTTACCATTCATAATAGGGTAAAACATCTTTCCAGGGAATAGTAAATACACCTGGGTTTGTTATTTATGGCATTTCTCATTTAGGTTCTAAACTAATTACCAATTAATTACATATCAATTAGTGGAATGCTGAATTAGAAAAATTGGTTGAATGGTAAAGAATGAATTTCCCCATCACATAATCGTTACTATCTGAATTTGGTTTTCTCTCTCTTGGCCACTGCTGAATAAATAAATGCTAACCAATTCTTGCTCATCTTCTCCAATGCCCTCCCCCATGTTTCATAATCTTACTTTTTGTAAAAAAAAATTTTTTTGGCTGTGCCTGTGGCCACCCGAGCCACTGCAGTGACAATGCTGGAGCCTTAACCTGCTGTGCCACAAGATGTCCGATTAGATTAGTTTTATACTTCCGTCTTGAAATTACCACAAACATCATGATTGCATTTTTTTTAATTAATATTTTTTTTCAGCTGTACCTGAAGCATATGGAAGTTCCTGAGCCAGGAATCAAACCTGAGCTGGAGCTGCCCGACATCACAGCTGAAACACTGCTGGATCCTTAATCCACTGCACGCCGCTCACACCTGGCTCAGGATCTCTGCCTCCATAGAGACAAGCTGGATCATTAAGCCACTGCACCACAGTGGCAACTCGTAGACTTTTTTTTTTTGTCTTTTTGCCTTTTATGTAGAGCCGCACCCGCAGCATATGGAGGTTCTCAGGCTAGGGGTCTAACAGGAGCTGTAGCTGCCAGCCTTCGCCACAGCCACAGCAACGAGGGATCCAAGCTGCGTCTGCAATCTACACCACAGCTCACGGCAACGCCGGATCCTTAACCCACTGAGCAAGGCCAGGGATCGAACCCACAACCTCATGGTTCCTAGTCTGATTCGTTAACCACTGCACCACAACAGGAACTCCTCAGACTCACTTTTCTTGTCTATACCTATCCCACAGCATTGTGAGAGTCCAATGAGATAAAATATGGAGCAGCGTTCTAAAACCTATGAAGCATAATGCAAAATGGCAACACTATTTTCAAAAAACAATTAAGGAGTCCCCGTCGTGGCTCAGTGGTTAACGACTCCGACTGGGAACCATGAGGTTGCAGGTTCGATCCCTGGCCTTGCTCAGTGGGTTAAGGATTCCGCGTTGCCGTGAGCTGTGGTGTAGGTTGCAGATGCGGCTCGGATCCCGCGTTGCTGTGGCTGTGGCGAAGGCCGGCAGCTACAGCTCCTGTTAGACCCCTAGCCTGGGAACCTCCATATGCCGCGGGTGCAGCCCTAGACAAGGCAAAAAGACAAAAAAAAAAAAAAACCCACAATTAAAAAGCAGTCTATTTGTAACAATGGATAAAAGCAGGAAGAGGGAATATACACGTTTCACAATCACAAAATTCAGGTCCTGGAGTTCCCACTGTAGTGCAATGGAATTGGCAGTATCTTGGGAGCACTAGGAGCCAGGCCTGATCCCCGCTTGCCATAGTGGGTTAAGGAACAAGCCTTGCCACAGCTGTGGCTTAGGTCGCAACTGTGGCTCTCTCAGAACTCCATGTGCCTCCAGGCATCCAAAAAAAAAATTCAGGTCCTTAAAAAAACTTTTATTTATTTTTATTTTTGTCTTTTTGTCCTTTTATGGCCGCACTTGCGGCACACGTGGGTCCCCAGGTTAGGGGTAGAATCGGAGCAGTAGCCGCAGGCCTAGGCCACAGTCACAGCAACGCGGGATCTGAGCCAAGTCTGCCACCTACGCCACAGCTCATGGCAACGCCGGATCGTTAACCCACTGAGCCAGACCAGAGATCGAACCCGCAAATTCATGGCTCCTAGCCGGATTCGTTTCCGCTGCGCCACGACGGGAACTCCCAAAAAACTTTTGTTGAAATATAACGTATATGTTGTAAAATTCACAAAACGTAAGCGCAAAGCTCAATTCTGACAAAAGTAAACTGCAAAAAAATAAAAAATAATCACCACCCAGATCAAAACATAAAACATTACCAGTATCTCAGAAGCTTCCCTGTGGTAAATGGTATATGCTTTTGAGTTAAAGACCTGGATTCGAATCTTGACACTTTCACTTTCCTCTTGGGTGACTCTAGCATTTTTTTAACGTCTTTGGGTCTTGGTTGAGCCATCTGTAACGTGAGGATAATAGTACTTTACAAGGTTGTTCAATTATATGAGGGCATATAATGTCAAGTGTCTATCGCAGTGCCTGAATATAGCTGGTCTTCAATAAACAGTAATTATCATCGGGCAAATACAAGAGGCGGTTCCTCATCCCAACTTCCTGCCTTTTTGTCACTCACTTTTGAAAGTCGCTCTCGCTCCTATTCCTTTTTCTCCTTATTTCTCGCTCCTCCTACTGCCGTAAATTGCCTTCCAGAGCTGTCGTAAAACGCTCCTCCCCGCCCTCCATGTGGCGAAAACGCAATCACGCTTGACGGCGCGAGGTGGCTCAGCCGCAAGATGGCGGCGCTGGCGGAGGAGCAGACGGAGGTGGCGGTCAAGTTAGAGCCTGAGGAATCGCAGACGCTGCTACCTCCGCAGGCGGGGGACGGCGCTGGCGAGGGTGGCGGCGGCACGACCAACAACGGCCCCAATGGCGGCGGCGGGAACGTTGCAGCGTCGTCGTCGGCTGGTGGGGATGGTGGGACTCCTAAGCCCTCGGTGGCTGTGTCCGCCGTTGCCCCGGCGGGGGTGGCCCCGGTGGCCGCCGCTGCTCCGGACGCTGGCGGGCCCCACGACCGACAGACTCTGCTGGCCGTACTGCAGTTTCTACGGCAGAGCAACCTCCGTGAGGCCGAAGAGGCGCTGCGCCGTGAGGCCCGGCTGCTGGAGGAGGCAGTGGCGGGCTCCGGAGCCCCGGGAGAGGCGGACGGCGCCGGCGCTGAGACGGCTAGCGCGCTTCTGAGCCGGGTCACTGCCTCGGGCCCCGGCCCTGTGGCCCCAGACCCTCCGTGCAGCGGCGCTTCGGGGGCCGCCGCTGTCTCGGGCTTAGCGACAGGTCCTGCGGCTCCAGGGAAAGGTGAGCTGCGGGGTCCCGGGGAGGCAGAACCGGCAAGTAGATGAAGCAGGGAAGGCAGAGGCTGGCAGGCCTGCACCTCTGCGGGCTTGTTTTGAATTTCCTGGGCCCGCCTCTAGGGCCACATGCCCGCCCCTTTCCCTAGTGCGCCGGCTGCGCAGTCAAACCCTCTTCCTAGCTGTCAGCTCCAGCGAGAGGCTCTGGAGAGCTGTTGAGCCGAGGGATGTACGGGGATGGTGGGCGCAGAGAGCTGGGGATCTTCAGGCTTTTGGCCCCTTTCGTTTTATTTAATCTCTTGAGCTTTGGGCAGGGGTGTATTAACACTAACAGTATTTGTGCAATATTGTACTAGTGTACTTTAAGTTATGTATCTTAATTTTCACTGTTTTACTGTGAGATAGGCAGTATCTCTATTTTAGAGATGAGACAAGAGACTGAGAAGAGCCCAGGGTCTTGCTTTGACACAGCCAGGGAGGGAGTGATGAAACATAGTGTAGCCAGTTTTTCTCAAAATATAGGCTTACTATCGCAAGTGTTACATCTTTTAGGGGAATGCAGATTCCTAAGTGTCACTTCGAACTTAGTGAATCAGACCCTGTGCAGGTGGACTCTGGGAGTTTGCATTTTATTTTATTTTGCTTTTTAGGGTCACACCTGCGGCATATGGAGGTTCCCAGGCTAGTGGTGGAATCGCGCTACAGCTGCCAGCCTAGGCCACAGCAATGCAGGATCCAAACTGTGTCTGCGACCTACACCACAGCTCACGGCAATGCCAGATCCTCAACCCACTGAGCGAGGCCAGGGATCAAACCTGCATCCTCATGGCTACTAGTCAGATTCCTTTCCACTGAGCTACAGTGGGAACTCCTGAAATCTGCATTTTAAAACAAATACTTCCAAGGGGGTATTGATGTATATTGCAGAGTTTGAGAATCATTCATTTAGGAACCGGTGTTGACAGACCTGAATTTATTTTCTGTCCCTGTTGCTTTTACTTCTGTGATACTGCTTGTTATTCTTCCTAAGCCCCAGAGGGTCCCCCCCCATCATTGTTGAAATTCAGATATAATGTATGTAAAATGTCTGCACTGATAAGTTTATGCCTAGGTATCTATCCCTGACACTGAGGCTCCCCCTCCCCTTTTTCTCTAGCAACGGTTGTCACAAAGTCCATGCAGTAAAATTTATACACAGTGTAATCTCAGAGATAATCCTGAGCCAATAATAAATGTTTACTGAATTAAATTTTCCACTGTAGAGCCTTTAGCCAAATTAATCTGAATTTCTGAGTCTTAATCTTTGCAATTTGCCAGAAGTGAGGTACAAATAGGTAGCATTGTAACCAATTAGACGTGTGTGCAAATGTGATTGAGAGGAATCTTTTCTGATGCTGAATTTTGTGAACTGTAAGGTGGATGAATTATGTTGGTTATTTTGCTATAATCTCTTAATCGCTTCAGAAACTTGACCTGTTTTTTTTTTTTTTTAGATTGTAACTCAGAAACCAGTAAGGAGAAAAAGAGGCCATCAGAGTAACCAAAAGAACTTAAAAAATTTATACAGTAAAGAGTATAGCAGTACTATAATTGCAACTTAAAAATTTCCAACAATCAAACTGATTCTATTGACAGGTGTCATTGTTTGGTATTGCTATATTACAAATAAATACTCATGTTTTCTGCCTTGAGATGAAGACAAGTCCTCCCCACCACTAACAAGCTTGTATTTTATAGGGAGTGATTGGTGGACTATATGAAGAAACATGGGATAGGCTGTGTTACAGGGAATTTACAAAGTACTTAGGTAGCTCAGAGAGCTGGGAATGTTACTCCAGAGCCTGGCTTGGTGGTGTGGCTGCCATTTGCACTGAGCCTGAGAAGATTAATATGGCTGTTTGATTTGCACATACCATGTTTTATAAAATTTGTCTTTAAAATAAGGTAGCTCCAGAGTTCCCTGCTGGTGCAGTAGATTAAGGATCTGGCATTGTGACTGCCATGGCTCAGGTTGTAGCTGTGGTGTGGGTTTGATCCCTGCTATGGGAACTACCATGTATTGCTGGCCTGGCCTCAAAAATAAAATAAGGTAGCTCTAGGGAAAATACTGAGCCTTTTTGGTATTGATTTGAAAATTTTATTTTAAGATAGGGACAAACCGAAGGAGTTTTGGAAAGGTAACTAAAACAAAGAGAATCCTGTTAAAAGATTATGTAATTATGTTGGGGAAGGGAGTTTGAGAAGAGAGGGATGAACATCTGAGAAACAATTCACCTCTGGACCTTAGCAAAACAGCCTTAGACTCTTGGTGCATGTCATGCCATTTTCTTGAAAGCTGTTTTTCGTTTTTTAAACAGTTGGAAGTCTAGCTGTGGAAGACCAGCCAGATGTCAGTGCTGTACTGTCAGCCTACAACCAACAAGGAGACCCCACAATGTATGAAGAATACTATAGTGGACTGAAACACTTCATTGAATGTTCCTTGGACTGCCATCGGGCAGAGTTATCTCAACTCTTTTATCCCCTGTTTGTACACATGTACTTGGAACTAGTCTACAATCAACATGAGAATGAAGCAAAATCATTCTTTGAGAAGTATGTGAATTTATAAATACACAATTTGTATATATAGCATATGTATATATATCTGTAACTACACAATTGTACGATCGCAACTCAAAAAGTACTTAATGAAGGAGAGTTATCTGGTGCTTTGAGAACCTAAAGTGGGGTAGGGTGGGGTGGGGTGGGGAGGGTGGTTTGATCTAGTTGGAAATGTCAGGGAAGGCTCCCAGAGGAAATGACGCTTGGGGTAAGATCTGAAGATTGGATAGGAGTTGACCAGAGAAAGAGACAAGGGAAAAGCTCGTGTGACAGCTCTGTGCAGGGAGGATCATGGTAGGTGCAGAGATGAAAGAAGGCCAGTGTGGCTGGAGCAGAGAAGGGGGGTGGGGTGTGGAGCAACAGGAAGCTGGACTGTTGGTTAGGGGCTGGAGTGGTCAGGTTCTTGGGCCATGTTGAGGGTCTTTGTTTTTCCTAAGACCAGTAGGGGGTTGTATTGACTAGAATTAAATTTGGCCGAGATTCACTGAAAACTCAAACAGTAATGGTATAAATAAAAAGTTTGTTTTTGCTTTTATCCTAGCAAGATGAAAGTTTATTTTTCTGTGTCATGAAGGTAGGCAATGTAGGACTGGTATGGAGTCCTTGATTATCAGCTACCTAGGCTCTCTCGATCTTATTGCTCTAACGTCCTTGCTCTAACATCCTTGTTGTGCAATTTCTACTTATGGAACAAGGTGACTCTCCAGCTCTAAGAAATCACATTAGTGTTATAGTCAGCAGGGAGGGCACGCATGCTTCCTGAAAGTTTCATATACTTACTTCTTTTTTATGTCATTAACCAACAGCCATGTCTATCTACAGGAGAGGTAGGAAATGTGGTCTTTACCTAGGTGTCTGTATACTCAGCTAATATTCAGGTGTTCTGTTGTGGAGGAAGAAAGGAGAAAAGGGATATTTGGGGACAGTGAGATATGTCTGCTACAGAAGTCATTGAAGGACCGTGTCATTATTAGATTCGCATTTTGAAAGAACCTTTATGCAGTGGGGAAAACATGGTCGGGGGACAGAGTGATTATAGGTTGACCATTCTGGAGGTTACTGCCAATGTTCTCAACTGGGGGTAATATTATTTCTCCTTCCCCTGGGCTGTTTGAAAGTGGAGGTGTTTTTGTTGTCATAAGGATAAGCTGGAGGATCCAGTGTTTTAGGGGTACCAAAAGTTCCGGTATGTGCAGGTAGTCCCACTTAGCAAGGAACTGTTCTGCTGCAAATATAATAGTATCCCTGTTGAGAAGCACTGGATTAGGGTGTGATCGTTTTGGTGAAGGGAAGAAGACAGGTTTGTGAGGCTCATGGTGAAGGGTTGGATATGGAAGTAAAGGAGATGAAAGTATAATTGACAGCCTCTAGGTTTCTGGCTTTCCTGGGCTGGATATAATGGTGCCCTTCGCTGAGAGAGAAAACCCGGAAGAAGACTGGGTTTGTCAGGTTGTGGAATGATCTGAAGTTCAGATTTGAATATGCCTTTTACTCATTTAAAAGATGTCAAGTTGATAGATGAATGACATATAAGGCTCTGGAACTCAGGAGGAGAGGTAGGGACTGAAGCCATAAAACAGAGTTATATGCAATATTGATGGATAGGGATGAGATTTTCTAAGAGAGAGTATGAAATAAGTCAATGGAGGACTAGGTCTCAGTCTTGAGAAACTCCAGTATTTGGAGTAGAAGAGAAATAAAAGAAGTAGAAGAGAGGGCTAAGTAGAAGAGTTGTAAGAGCAGACGCCAGAGAAGCAGAAAGAAAACTGGGAGAGGGTTGAGTTATAGAAGCCAAAGGAGTTCCTGTCGTGGCGCAGCGGTTAACGAATCCGACTAGGAACCATGAGGTTGTGGGTTCGATGCCTGGCCTTACTCAATGGGTTAAGGATCCGGCGTTGCTGTGAGCTGTGGTGTAGGTTGCAGATGCAGCTCGGATCTGGCGTTGCTGTGGCTGTGGTGTAGGACGGTGGCTACAGCTCTGATTCGACCCCTAGCCTGAGAACCTCTATATGCCGCGGGTGTGACCCTAAGAAGACAAAAGACAAAAAAAAAAAAAGGAACGAGAACTCTTTATTACAAGCAATAGACCCAGCAGCTAGGATTTGTCAGGTAACATAGGTAGTGGTGGTAGAGGAGTAATAGGACTCCTGGCTTCTGTGCCATTATATTCATTCATTATTCTACAGTGCCTCATAGAAGATAATATAAAACAAATGTTCTGTACTCAGCGTTCTGGGGAAAAAAAAAAGACTGATGGTAACAGAATTCCTAAGCTGATTTTTCTTACAGTTCTGTCATCAAAAAACCTTTTCCAGTCTCATGGTGTAGCAGCCATCTCCTCATGTAGGAAGCTAGAATATCATAGGGGACCCTCAATCTCCTTGTCGTGGACTTTCTCAGCCCTTGTCAGGACCCCATCCTTGGATAAAGTTATCTGTGGTGACTAATACGGACACCAAGAGGCTGATATTTCTAATTTCATTCAAATCTTAGAAATTCTTAATTCATGTCTTGATGAGTCATAGAAGGGTATCACAGGTTAACAGTTTGGGAATCTATTGGCTGTGTGTCAGAGTTGGAGCATTAATATCTTATGTTTAATCATTTGTTTTCAAAATGTTTTTGCATTGTTTGCTGCTCTTAATGAGTGTCAAAATATGATCTTTACATTTTATTTTATTAGGAAAATTAAGATTTGTAGAAACAAAAGTAGATTTAAATTTACTCAATGTCACCAAGGCTGAAAGCTTTATTTAATTTCCTTTGGTAATGGTGAGTAAATGGGAGTGCTCACTCTTTGGTATCAACATATGTTTGTTCTTTAGTCATGTTATAAAAGTCCAGATGTTTAATATTTATATCTAATATTAAGAATATAAGAAGCCACTAAAAATGGTGGGTTTTATGAGAATGTCATGCATTGATTATTGTTGAAAGGCTGGCTGCTAGGTACACTCAGTTCATAATACTAGTTTCTACTTTTGTATATGTTTGAAATTTCCCATAATGGGTTTTGAGAGAACATAAAATTTAGTAGAGCAAAGATTCTAACATTTTCTTTTTTTTTCCTTTTTTTGTCTTTTTGCCTTAGCTAGGGCCGCATACATGGCATATGGAGGTTCCCAGGCTAGGGGTCTAACGGGAGCTGTAGCTGCCGGCCTTTGCCACAGCCACAGCAACGCAGGATCCGAGCCGCATCTGCAACCTACACCACAGCTCACGGCAACGCCGGATCCTTAACCCACTGAGCAAGGCCAGGGATCGAACCCGCAACCTCATGGTGCCTAGTCGGATTCGTTAACCACCGAGCCACGACAGGAACTCCCTAACATTTTCTAATGTCTACCAATGATGGCTATCTTACCTTTCATTCACTTATGGTATTTGTTTCAAATTCTCTTAAAATGTTTATGATGCATTTAATTAGAGAATTAAATTGGTCATTTTTTGGATTAGAATTCAGAACCGAATTGTAATTTTGAAATGTGTTAATGACTTTGATCCTACAGCTTTGTCCAGGATTATTCAGACTACTACGTTGAAAATATTCTGGGATGTTTATAAATATATGGGGGAGAGGCAGATCCCTTAATGATTACATTGAAAAATGACTTTTTAAAATCACTGAAACAGGTTCCATGGAGATCAGGAATGTTATTACCAGGATGACCTACGAGTATTATCTAGTCTTACCAAAAAGGAACACATGAAAGGGAATGAGACCATGTTGGATTTTCGAACAAGTAAATTTGTTCTGCGTATTTCCCGTGACTCGTACCAACTCTTGAAGAGGCATCTTCAGGAGAAACAGAACAATCAGATATGGAACATAGTTCAGGAGCACCTCTACATTGACATCTTTGATGGGATGCCGCGTAGTAAGCAGCAGATAGATGCGATGGTGGGAAGTTTGGCAGGAGAGGCTAAACGAGAGGCAAACAAATCAAAGGTATGGGAATAAACCTAAGAACTCTATAATGCAGATTATGAAAAATTGTAGCATTTCCATCTACATAACTTACACATTTTTCTTATAGCTAGTTTGGGAATAATTTTACATTGTATACTAAGTTTCCTATTCTAAGGATGATGTATATATTCGTGAGAATTTGGGAATGGTTGTATATAACAGAACCCTGACTACAGTGGCTAAAACAAGTAAGGGTTTTTTCTCACCTAAAATGAATTAAAGAGGAAGGCCCTTGTAGGCGGTGGAGCCCTCATCAAGGACCCTGGCTCCTTCTACTTTCTGCTCTGCCATCTTCAGAATGTAGCTTTTTTTCCTTGTGCTCACAGATGGCTATTGCAGCTCCAGCTTTGCAGATGCATTCCAGGAAGGCAGAAGGGGGAGGATGAAAGATATAGGTAGACCTACTGAATCTCCCTTTTTATCAGCAAAACAGTATTTTTTTCTAAAACACTACCCAGTATATCTGTGTGTACATCTCTTGGCCAGATTGATATTATACGGCCATTCCTAGCTGCAAGGGAGCCTGGGAACCGAAATGATTTTAACTGAGTGTGCTGCTGCTCCAACAAAATAAGGGTTCTGTTAGTAAGGAAGAAGGGGAATTGGCTATTGGACAGAAGAGTATAGAATCTGCTTCAAGATATAAATGACCATATTGTAATTGTGACTCCTTCTATCAAGATATAAAAAGGATGTATTAATGAACAAAAAAGTAATTTTAAAAAACTGGTTCTTTTGACTTGTAGGTATTTTTTGGTTTATTAAAAGAGCCAGAAATTGAAGTGCCTTTGGATGATGAGGATGAAGAAGGAGAAAATGAAGAAGGAAAACCTAAAAAGAAGAAGCCTAAAAAAGATAATATTGGATCTAAAAGCAAAAAACAAGATCCCAATGCTCCACCTCAAAATAGGTGAGGATAAAAACCTCAGGAGCGTGTGTGCAAATGTAAGATGATGTTATTCATGGTTCAAGTTTCTTTTTTTTCTTTTTTCTTTTTGCATTTTAGGGCCACACCCTCAGCGTATGGAGGTTCCCAGGCTACAGGTTGAATTGGAGTTACAGCTGCCTGCCTATGCCACAGCAACTCAAGATCTGAGCCGCGTCTGCGATGTACACCACTGCTCCCGGCAGTGCCAGGTCCTTAATCCATTGAATGAGACCAGGGATCTAACCGGCATCCTCATGGATCCTAGTTGGGCTCCTTAACCGCTGAGCCACTAAGGGAACTCCTTCATGGTTCAAGTTTCTTAATATCCATAGTAATTTCCAGTCTGTTTTTCTTTTACAGAATCCCTCTTCCTGAGTTGAAAGATTCGGATAAATTGGATAAGATAATGAATATGAAAGAAACCACGAAACGGGTGCGCCTTGGGCCAGATTGTTTACCCTCCATTTGTTTCTATACATTCCTCAATGCTTACCAGGTTGGTGAAATAATTGGGCAGTTTCTGCCTGGAGAGTCAAGTAAAATGGTGGTTACCGTTAAAAGAAACTTAGATGTCTTAACTAAAATGGAGTGTTCTTATTTAAACTGTGTCCTTTTTTTTTTTTTTCTTCCAGGGCCTCATCTATGGCATATGGAAGTTCCAGACTAGGGGTCCAGTCGGAGCTGCAGTTGCCTGCCTATGCCACAGACACAGGAACTCCAGATCTGAGGTGTGTCTGCGACCTCCACCACAGCTCACAGCCATGCTGGACCCTTAATCCACTGAGCAAGGCCAGGGATCAAACATGAATCCTCATGGATACCAGTCGGGTTCATTAATTACTGAGCCACGACGGGAACTCCGTTATTTAAACTCTTGATATAAATATGGCTTAAAGAGCAGCAATTAGGAATGGAGAATTGGACACTGCTTGGAATAGGTAGAAGGCAGTGTTTAAAAGACCTCTAGAAATTTGTAGATACCAGAATCTTGCTTATACGTGTCCTTTGTTTCAGAGATCAGAATTCCGACAACCTTTTGAGAATAAGAAAGTTGTGTGGTTCATCTCTCTTGGACTTAAATACTTATGCAAACTTAATGTTTTTTTTATTAAGAATTCTTCCTATCTTGGAGTTCCTGTTTTGGTGCAGTGGGTTAAGAATCCGACTTCAGTGGCTTGGGTTGCTGTGGAGGTGTGGGTTTAAGGATTCGGCATTGCCACAACTGTGGTGCGGGTCACAGCTGCAGCTTGCATTTAACTCCTGGTCTGGGAACTTCCATATGCCATGGATGTGACCATTAAAAAAAGAAAAAAAATTCCTCATATGTTTATAGACTCTTTGTAATAGGCTGCTGAGGATATATTCAGCAAAGTACAAAAATGTTGTTGCATATGAGGCACTCCATATTTGGAGGGCAAAAGGATAAATGATGACATGATCTCAAATTGTTGTGTTTGTTTTTTTTTTTCTGGTGCCTTTTGTCGTTTTAGGGCTGCACCTGTGGCATATGGAGGTTCCCAGGCTAAGGGTCTAATCAGAGCTCTAGCTGCTGGCCCACACTGCAGCCACAGCAATGCAGGATCTGAGCCGGGTCTGCGACCTACATCACAGCTCACAGCAACTCCAGATTGTTAACCCACTGAGCAAGGCCAGGGATTGAACCTGCAACCTCATGGTTCCGGTCAAATTCATTAGCCGCTTCGCCACGACGGGAACTCCTCAAATTAAGTGCTTTTAAATAGTCGATTTCATAAGAGAATGAAATCTCGAACGATCTTTTATATGAGAAAAATAGCTACTATTATATATTCTCTAAGATATGATTGATTCCCTCCTTCCCCCAAAACAGTATTGTTTAGTATAAAGCTTTTTTTTTTCTTTCAATATTGGCAGGGCCTCACTGCAGTGGATGTCACTGATGATTCTAGTTTGATTGCTGGAGGTTTTGCAGATTCAACTGTCAGAGTGTGGTCTGTGACACCCAAAAAGCTTCGTAGTGTCAAACAAGCAGCAGGTAACTGAGATGACCGTGTCAGGATGTAAACTCATCATTAGTTTACACCAATTTTGATTCCATGGAATATACACAAGACATTGTGATCTTAGCAGAATTTCACTTGATTTTACTTTTCTCACCCAGTGAAAAGTACATTGGAATGCATCAGAAGACTGGAGTAGCTAGACTGGTTTCATTTCTCTGGTCTCCAGTTTTCTCATCTGCAGAATGAAGGAATTAGGTTAGAAAATTTGCTAAGTTTAAGAATCTAATATTTTATGATTGTTTTGCTTGTGAATTAAAAAAAAACAACGTTTAAAGTAATTAGTGGGAGAGTATGTTCTGTTTTAGCCATAGCTAAAACAAACAAATGAGGTCAGGGTTACATTTTAAAGAAAGTTTCTTGCTAACTGTATTGTTTAAACAAGATAATACATTTTAAAATTTATTTGAATATTTCTGTGGTTTTATTTTGTGAAACATTGTGATATAGTGGATAAATGTGAGCTTTAGCCCTTGTTCTGACACTAAGTAGCTGTGTGCACTCTGGCATTTTATAAACTGTTCTGAGCTTCACTTTCTTCTCTGAGATGATAGCATCTAATTGAGAGGAATTAGCAGAGTGGTTGATATGTAGGAGAAACCTGTTCAAGTGTTAGTTCTTCTCCTGAACTGCAATTTAATTGCCTTAAAATGTTTTAATGAATGTAATTTTAAAAATTAATATTTCTGGACCATTTTAGATCTTAGCCTCATAGATAAAGAATCTGATGATGTCTTAGAAAGAATCATGGATGAGAAAACAGCAAGTGAGTTGAAGATTTTGTATGGTCACAGTGGGCCTGTCTATGGAGCCAGCTTCAGTCCGGATAGGTAAAATACAAACACTAAAAATTAAATACTGCTGTATTATATTGAGATTGTATGAAAATTAACTACTGGAAACACTATGTAAATGTTGGGGAAAATTCTGTTAGAAAGATCTCATGGTTGCCTATGATTATGTTTTAGAATCTTGGTATCTGCTAATTCATCTTGGGGTACTGGTGTACAGTACCCAAATTTACAGAATCAAGATGCATAGCTTATGCTGTGAGTGCAGCCAAAGAAAGAAAGAGAGAAAGAAAAAAGATACATTGCTTCAGGGTTTTGCTAATAAAAATTAGCTTTACCGTTGTATAACTCCAGTAGGGGTCAAATTGCTTCTTTGGGTTCCTGCCTTGGGTTTTGTGGCTACTGTTGTCCTCTGTCATCTCTGAATTCACAATAGATTCCTGATACTAAAGGCATCTTACTTATCAATTGAAGATTTAGCTTTGTATAATCAAAAAAACTAAGAGAATACTGAAAAGTGTGAAAAAAGTATTTTGGAACCCACAAAGTAAGTGTTTGCCTGTTTTTCATGATCTCTAACATACTGTAGAAATGGGGGGGAGATATTTTCTTTTCATAATACCATCTGTATCTTATTGGACAGGTAATAGCTTTCAGTCCATCAAGACTTTCATCTTTATGAAACTTTGAGAATGAGGATTTTTGTTATTTTATAGGATTTAGCCAGATGTTACATTTTTACTTGAGGGAAACTTTTTTTTTTTTATCTTTTTAGGACTGTACCTGGGGCATATGGAGGTTCCCAGGCTAGGGATCAAATCAGAGCTGTGGCTGCGGCCTACACCACAGCCACAGCAACACGGGATCTGTGCGGCCTCTGCAGCCTACACCACAGCTCATGGCAACACCGGATCCTTAACCCACTGAGCGAGGCCAG
>PVHT021183705.1:26089864-26171485 GCA_004024745.2 Catagonus wagneri | reverse complement strand
CTCCTGCGGCATATGGAGGTTCCCAGGTTAGGGGTCTAACAGGAGCAGTACCTGCTGGCCTTCGCCACAGCCACAGCAACGTGGGATCCGAGCCACGTCTGCAACCTACACCACAGCTCATGGCAACACCAGATCCTTAACCCACTGAGCAAGGCCAGGGATCGAACCCGCAACCTCATGGTTCCTAGTCGGATTCGTTTACCACTTAGCCATGACGGGAACTCCAAAAAAGGTGTTTACTTTTAAATTTTAGACAGCTTATATAGGCTATGAAAATAGCGTCTCTATTTTATTTTTTTTTAAACTTAATTTATTTTTTGGTCTGTGTGTGGCTTGTGGAAATTCCCAGGCCAAGGATCGAACTGAGTCACAGCAGTGACAATGACGAATCCTTAACTGTAGCATCTTTTTTTTTTTTTTTTTAAGTTTTTGGCCACACATGAGGCATATTGAAGTTCCTGGGCCAGAGACTGAGACACAGCTGCGACCTACATGGCAGCTGCAGCAATGCTGGGTCCTATAACCCACTGTGTTGGGCCAGGGATCAGCTCTGAGCCTCAGAATATGTAAGTTCCCAGACTAGGGGTCAGATTGGAACTGAAGCTGCTGGCCTATGTCATAGCCATGCTGGATCCCAGCCATATCTGTGACCTATGCCACAACTTCCAGCAACGCTAGATCATTAACCCACAGAGTGAGGCCAGGGACTTAACCTGTATCCTGATGGGTACTAGTCAGGTTCTTAACCTGCTGAGCCACAACGGTCACTCCCTAAGCATCTCCATTTTTTTTTCTTTTTAGGACCACACCTGTGGCATATGGAAGTTTCCAGGCTAGGGGTCAAATCGGAACCACAGCTGCTGGCCCACGCCACAGCCACATCTTTGACCTACACCATAGCTCACGGCAATGCCGGATCCCCAACCCACAGAGTGAGGCCAGGGATCGAACCTGAATCTTCATGGATACCAGTCGGATTGGTTTCCGCTGCACCACAACGGGAACTCCCTTGTTTATTTATTTACTTATTTTTTTTGTCTTTTTAGGGCCGTGCCCACAGCATATGGAGTTTCCCAGGCTAGGGGTCAAATCGGAGCTGTAGCTGCCAGCCTACACGACAGCCACAGCAATTCAGGATCCTTATCAACCCACTGAGCAAGGCCAGGGATTGAACCTCGTCTTCATGGATGTTAGATTCATTTCTGCTGAGCCCCAATGGGAACTCCAGGTACTCCCTTTTCGTTTTGTTCTGCATCTCCATTTTAAAGTAAAACAATGAGTTTTACGTGCCATCACATTTCTTAGAACCCCTTCTCAGGTAACCTTATTTGACCATGTTTTGTCATTGCCTCATGTTTTTTTTTTTCCCCCCAAAGAACTGTGATTTTCCCCCTAATGGATATGTTTTTAAAATAATCTAGGAGTTCCCATGGTGGCTAAGGGGTAACAAACCTGACCAAACACGAGGGTGTGGGTTTGATACTTGCTCTTGCTCAGTGGGTTAAGGATCCAGCGTTGCTGTGAGCTGTGGTGTAGGTCGCAGACTCAGCTCAGATCCGGGGTTGCTGTGGCTATAGTGTGGGTTGGCGGCTGCAGCTCTGATTTGACTCCTAGCCTGGGAACTTCCATATGCCTTGGCCCTAAAAACAAACAGACCAAAAAAAAAAAAATCTAACCTCATTCAGTAGGTGCACAGTAGATAGTGTCACCAACCAACATTAGTTAGTACTTTCAACTCGTTATCTGCTGTGAATTTCACGTCTTAAAAGTGAGATGTAGCCTATCAATTAGCTATGCTTAATATATTCAGATGTGCAGAGAAACTAGACAGATAAACTGAGTTATTCTAGGAATTAAGTATATTACCTTCTCTTCTCAGGAACTACCTGCTTTCCTCTTCAGAGGATGGAACTGTAAGATTGTGGAGTCTTCAAACGTTTACTTGCTTGGTGGGATATAAAGGACACAACTATCCAGTGTGGGACACACAGTTTTCTCCATATGGATATTATTTTGTGTCAGGGGGCCATGATCGAGTAGCTCGGTAAGAACACTGTCAGGTTAGGACTGGGTCTATTTAAGGAACAGAATAGAATGGTTTCTTGTTGGGAATTACAAACTCTAGCCAAACTCATTTTCACTTTGTATTATTTAGGATTAACTTTTTGAGAATGTCAGCATTTATAGGTCTTTATTTGAAAACAAATTTGGGACAAAACTATTATGTCTACACTTATGTCTATACCAAGAGTCCTTGGCCACCCTCTCCCCAGTCAGATGCTAAACTTTATCCTTTACAACCACTGTGAGCCTTTGTTTCCGTCATCTCCTTAAAAATTCAGGATGAGGTAGCTCGAGTTAGAAACTAATTATGTGGTGGCAAAAACTAGGGAAAAAAGTGCTTTTTCTATGGGTAGAGTAGGAGTTGGGGTGCAGGTTGTATTTCAAATTAAGTAGTGAGGGGGACCCATTTGGAGCTAACACTTCACATGGAGGTTTCTATATTTATTTTGGATATAATTTTGGCATTTCACAGTTAACTACTAAATATCCTCTTTTGCTTTCAATAATTTTTTTAAAAGGCTCTGGGCTACTGATCACTATCAGCCTTTAAGGATATTTGCTGGTCATCTTGCTGATGTGAACTGTACCAGATTCCATCCAAATTCTAATTATGTTGCTACGGGCTCTGCAGATAGAACCGTGCGGCTCTGGGATGTGCTGAATGGGAACTGTGTAAGGATCTTCACTGGACACAAGGTATTTTACACCTTCATTATTCCAGCACACAAGGTTCTTTCTGAGATAAAAAGTTTAAAAATTAACCAGTGACACATACATTTTAAAGATACTGTTCATACCACTAAACTTTATAATTCTAACTTTTGTCTTATTTTCTTAGATATTTTTAACCCTACTTTTGATTCTTTCCATGGACTTCTTTTCTAGGGACCAATTCATTCCTTGACATTTTCTCCCAATGGGAGATTCCTGGCCACAGGAGCAACAGATGGCAGAGTACTCCTCTGGGATATTGGACATGGTTTGATGGTTGGAGAATTAAAAGGCCACACTGATACCGTCTGTTCACTTAGATTTAGTAGAGATGGTGAAATTTTGGCATCAGGTAAATGACTAGAAATGGCTTTGTGGTAAAGGATCAATGGTCTACTTGAAGGAAGCACTGAATGTTGTAGGTTTTTCTTCTCCTTGGCCCTGATTGCAGTGTCACTCTACATATATACTGACTTCTCAGGTTAAACTAATGCTTGAAAGGCTTCTTTAGTGGGATTAGAGTTGTTAATCAAGTTTGGATTTTTTTTTTCACCAGAAATAGACAGTAAATACATAAAGCATACTTGACAGAATGTCAGAATCTAAATATGGTAGATGCTACTAAATGGTTTCTTTTATTTCCCCTTAGGTTCAATGGATAATACAGTACGGTTATGGGATGCTGTCAAAGCATTTGAAGATTTAGAGACTGATGACTTTACTACAGCCACTGGCCATATAAATTTACCCGAAAATTCACAGGAGTTATTATTGGGAACATATATGACCAAATCAACACCAGTTGTACACCTCCATTTTACTCGAAGAAACTTGGTTCTAGCTGCAGGAGCTTACAGTCCACAATAAACCATCGGTGTTAAAGACCTTTGGAAGCTACTGTTTGAAAAAGGGAGACTAAAAGCAAATACCTCAGTGATTAATATTTAAGCTACAAAGAATGTTTTGTCTATATGGATCTGGAAGTATGCTGCTTGGAAATTCTGAACAGGACCGTTCCACGTTTCTATAGCAACCACATTTAACTAATTTCCGTTAGTTGAATAAGAGGTATTATGTTCGTGGAGGGGACATTTATGGTGCTTTGGATTGCGTGGAAACTATGCATTTTCTGTTCAAATGCTATTTTAATTTATTATGTCTAGAAAAAAATCAATTGATTTCAATAATTTATCCTGCTTCAAGATTTAAATTGAGTAATATAATACCATCCTAAATTTTAGCTGAAGAATTCTATGAGCATGTATGTTTCTGCTGTAAATGTAGTTACTGTATGGCACTCAAGAACTATGTTAAATGATCTAACATTTTTGCTTGGCTCATGATTAGTGGAATGTATGGTTAACTGGGTAGGGTGAACTACAGTTCCTTTCTGAGAAATAGATGAAGCACAACCATCCACTGACATCTGAATTTATACCCATTGGATTTTGAGTGCACCCAAACACACTATAAACCAGGTGAAGAAATTAACTTCCATGTTCTACTTCAGCTAAAATGGTTACATACAACCTAGTACACTTGAAGTCAGACAGACATTTCAGTTGCTTACCTCCAGTACTGAGCCTTGCTTTGGGAAACTTAAAGATTTAGACCAAGTCACTGCCAGTTTTTTGCCTTTGTTGCATTTTGTACAGTTTTTATATTTTTGATATCTTGTAAATAAAGACAACCAGCTTTTCCAGATTCATAATTTATTGTATAAATTGAGTATCACATGATGAGCTGACATTAGCTTCTTCAGGCATGGGATGAGGTACAGATGAGGTACAGTATAGAATCCTACAAACAAAGCAAAAATAGTTTAGACACGAATGTGTTCAACTCTACCTTTAAAACACTCAATAATTACTAGTATAGAACTATCCAAGAATCCCACTGAACCTGAAAGCAAATTCATTAGATTCTCAACGGAGTCAGTAACCCCTCAAAATGTACGTGTCTTTCAGCTTAAAACAATTTAACCTAACACTCTACCTTTAGCAAAAGAGCTGCCAATAATTCAGCATGATCCTAAGCATGTACCACTGGAGAAGCCTAGTACAGAAAGTAACAACAGAAAACAGGGAGGGTGGTAGTATCGCCATCATAAAAACAAAGTTTAGAGGTATATAATATGAAAAGTTGGGCAAAAAAGCCACCTGTTTTGTTGGAAGAAGCTTCAGACCACTGCATTGGATATGTAGTCCCCTAAGGTCAATAATTTTGGGATTGGAAAAGCTCTTAAGAGCAGAGGAGCAGAGGAAAATTTTTCTGTCATGAAGAGCTACAATGAAGATCTGGGTTTTGTGCACAAATATTTATACTAACAAATATTTATTCACTCAAGCAAAGAAATGGGTGGCACTATAAGAAGAAAATGAAGTCTAAGGCAATTTAAGGAAAAGTAGAATCGCTTACATAAAAATTTGAAACTAGCAAACAAACTACCAAGAACCAAAATATATTTGCAACTTATTTAAAAGGCTTGTTAATAATCATTACAAAAAGCTTAAATGAGAAAGAAGGTCTTTACAAATAGAAAGTCTCAAATGTTAATGGAAAAAAACATGAAGAGGATGTTAAGAGAAACACAAATGGTAAACAAATGGAAAAAAAATACCTCATCAAAAAAATTATTTTTACTCATCAAATCAATAAAAATCAACTGACAGGATTTAATACTGCCTAGGGCACAAAACTAAGTGCCCTACAACCCTTTGTGAAAACACTTCAGCTTAAGAAATCAATCATGCTTTATGCTTCAAAAGTGTTGTAATGTTATTTATACTTTAAAAATTCTAATTTCCTCTGTAAAATAAATCACACATCCACAACCACCCATGCATTCAAATTATAGAGTACATGTTATCAGACAAAATTACAGATATGAATCATAGAGATTAGAAACCAAATAAATACATTAAAAAGGAGCTAAACCAAAATGCTAATAAAAATTGTCAAGGTAATGGAACATGGGCAATACTTTTATATTCCCCCCCAACACCCCTTTTTTTTGCCTTTTTTAGGGCTGAATGTATGGCAAATGGAAGTTCCCAGGTTAGGGGTTGAATTGGAGCTGCAGCTGCTGGTCTATGCTACAGCCACAGCCACGCAGGATCTGATTGCATCTGCACCCTACACCACAGCTCATGGCAACACCAGATACTTAACCCACTGAGAGAGGCCAGGGATTGAACCTGCATCCTCATGGATAATAAAATGGTTACTGCTAAGCCACAATGGGAAATCCCTGTTTTTTTCCTGACTGTAAGAAATTTTACAAAATAATGACAATATAGTTCTTTTTTCGGCTACACTTACAGCACGTGAAGTTCCCAAGCCAGGAACTGAACTCTTACCACAGCTGCGACCTGAACTGCTGCAGTCTCAATGTGGGATCTTTAACCCAATGTGCCAGAAGAGAACTCCTGACAATAATAGTGAAAGGAAAAAAAAAACTCTAACATCACAATTCCAAAGTTAATAAACTTTAAAACATTAACTTCTTACCATTTATGCTGCTTTCACAGCTGGAGTTTTTTTAGACCTTAACTTGAAATATAAGACCAGCAAAGCAATACCTCCATATGTGGCCAGGACACACTGAAAAAGAAAGGAAAAAGTAAACAAGAATTGTCACACCTATATTATTCTAAAACATAACTGTTTAAAGGTATCAATACTTACATTCATTCTCCCTGTGAGAGTGTAAGAGTTGAAATATTTTTTGATACCAGTGAAATGGAACTGGGCATCATTTTCTGGACCTGCCATGGTTTCAATCTTTTAAAAAAAGAAAGAAAGCAACAAATTGGTTTGGATGCAGTTTAAAAGAAAATTTTTTTAATTAAGAAACTCAGTAAGTCATTACATCTAAGTACTGTAAATTTTACATATACCTCACCCAACAAAGCAGTAGCAAAATGGTAGGAAAAAACCTTGCTGATTACCATTACACAACAGTATGGAATATACATCAAATCACTCAGCAAAGGAAGAGAACACAGTAGTCTCTTTAAGTCCATCTTCTGACCCAGTAATGCTCAATTTCAACCCTGTCTCTACAGCACAGTCTGCTATACATGGAATTAATCAGTTTTAAGACCAGATTTTTTTTTTGTCTTTTTGCCTTTTTCTAGAGCCGCACTCGCGGCATGTGGAGGTTCCCAGGCTAGGGGTCTAACAGGAGCTGTAGCCGCCGGCCTATGCCACAGCCACAGCAATGCGGGATCCGAGCCGTGTGTGCAACCTACACCACAGCTCCCGGCAATACTGGATCCTTAACCCACTTAGCAATGCCAGGGATCGAACCCGCAACCTCATGGTTCCTAGTCGGATTCGTTAACCACTAAGCCATGACGGGAACTCCTAAGACCAGATTTGAAAGCTAGAGCTTGTGCTACTTTTCAGTTTTTCAGAAGGGTAACAGCCAACTAACTAAACAGTTCACTTTGCAACCCTTTTTTACAATTTTCCTTATAATTTGGGACTTCCATGGGAAGGGGAAGAAGGGGGAGGAAGGATCATTTACTAAATGGAATTGATATGTACTGACAATTGATGGGGTGGCGGTGGGGGAGCTGAAATCCTACTCCTTTTAAAATAGATCAAAAGATTTAAATATAGGAGTTCCCGTTGTGGCTCAGTGGTTAACAAATCTGACTATGAACCATGAGGTTGTGGGTTCGATCCCTGGCCTTGCTCAGTGGGTTAAGGATCCGGTGTTGCCGTAAGCTGTGGTATAGGTTGCAGACGCGGGTCAGATCCCGCGTTGCTGTGGCTGTGGCATAGGCCGGCGGCTACAGCTCCTGATAGACCCCTAGCCTGGGACCCTCCATATGCCACGGGTGCGGCCCTAGATAAGGCAAAAACACAAAACAAAACAAAACGAAACAAAACAAAAAATATTTAAATATAAATAGTGAAACCAAAATATGTTCAGGAAAACATGGGCAAATATTTACATCACCTTAAAAGAAAAGGTGGCCAAAAGCAAAAAGGTGAAACACAGAGAAACAATCAACATCATGATTTGTCAAAGAAATGTAAAGTGAAACCAATATTTAACCATCAGACTGCAAAGACAAATTTATGATAATAGGCAGTGGTAGTGAGAATGTGGGAAAGTAAGCATTCTTTCCGTAGTCTGGGGAGTGTATGTAAACTGGTACAACCTTACTAATGTGCAATCCTGCAATACCTATAAAATTATAAAATCAGTATACCCTTTTATCTAAGCTGGTTTATTTTGTCTCCAGGAATTTATCCTTATAGAAATATTAAAGGGAGTTCCCGTTGTGGCTCAGCACAAACGAATCTGACCAGTATTCACGAGGACGCAGGTTCGATCCCTGGCCTCGCTCAGTGGGTTAAGTATCTGGAATGGCTGTGGCGCAGGCCATCAGCTACAGCTCCAATTGGACCATTAGCCTGGGAACATCCATATGTTACGGTGCGACCCTAAAAAGACAAAAAAAAAAAGAAAAAGTTACACTGGAAACATATGGTTCAAGGATGGTAACTGAAGTACACTTTATGAAAAACTGGACACCTACAGGAAACTGACAAATAATGGTTTCCAGTAAAGGAAATATAATGTGTGGAGATCTTTATATAGACATGGAAAGATGTTCCCATTAAAGTTAAATATTAAAAATCTTATTTCTGGATATTACATTATAAAGCATGTTAATGGTTTTCAAAGTCTGGTCCCTAGACAGCATCAAAGGAAACTTGTTAGAAACACAGTACCTCAGGCCTACCAAATAATCCTTGGGGCCCAGCAGTTGCTTTAATATGCCCTCTACATGATTATGATGCATATTAAAGTTTGAAAAACATTGCAGTAAACAGAAACCCAAATAAATGCTTATTAGTAATTATACAGGAAAAACCTCTGGAAGAATATTTAGCAAACTTTTAGGAGGGCTTACATCTCCAGAATCTACATATTTTACAAAGGTGTGTGTTTCTCTTATAATAAAAAATAAAAAAGGCACATTCAAAGGTCACCAGAACACTGGAAAATTCGTCTGTAGGACCGCCTATCTACCACGACCGACGCCACGCCGAGTCGATTGGCAACATAGACGAGCCGGTCGAGGTCCGGTCGAGATTGGTAGGCAGTGACAGTGACTCGGCTGGCTCTTGAAGAAATGGAAGTGGGAGACCTGTGAGGAAGTTGTTGCTATGGAAAATGGCACTCTCAGGTTTATCATTCAAAGGCCTTCAGAGGCATTCAGGTGCATAGAAGTGGCAATGAAAATTTGGACAAGTGACCTTAATTCTGAACACTATTTCAAGAAAGTTCTTGGAGCAATGAAGGATTCCAAGCTTCCTTGGGCCAGCTTAGGGGCTCTGGCCAGTCCAATCCAAGCAGGGAAATCTCCATTAAAAGAAATCTTTATGATGTAGCTTTTATACTGATTTTCCTTCAGTAAACTTATTAAAATAAAGATACGCTTTCCCACTCATCTTCAGGATAGATTTCTGGATTCTTATAATATCCAGTAGGTTTCAAGAAACCCTACAGAAAACAAGGGCTTAACTTTGTCCAATTATAAACTATAATCCCCACTACCTTATGTGTAACAAAAATTTTCAGGAGGATGTGGTGTCCAACTAAAACAATATTGAAGTGCTTTAAATTTCTCTCTACAGAACATGAAAAGAAGACTGATGTTTGCAATATTTTACGCAGGACTAATTCTGACTGTAGGGAAAGGAATAGTATACGAATTGGAATTTAGTCTAGGTCTTAAAGGAAGACTCTTGAAATGCTGAGCTGGAGGGGGAAGTGGGATGCTGCAGATTAACAACTGGAGCAAAGCCTGCAAACACCTGGGTCTGCATCCTCAGCAAATTGCAGGTTACTCTGGGGCAAAGACCAGGAATCCTTGTGTTAAAGTGTCCTTTGTGGAGTAACTGAACTGAAACCTGCTTTCCTTTTGAGTTATACTTGAGTTTAGAAAGATCCTAATGAAGTAGAAAATTACCCAAGACTAAAAATAACCGTACAAATTGTTAAATGGTAGCCTACGGCAAAGTCTAAGCGATGGGATCTTCACTTTTGTTTCTAACTGAGCGGCAAACTACTATTAAATATAATCTATCTTTCCGTTTCTCTCTTCACCGATAAATGGGCGCTTCAGAAAAGGCCCAAAGTGACAACTGCCCTCGCTACTTTGTTTTCCCGATTCTGTTTTTCTCTGTGACTGGACATTTACCTGGAATGATGAGCGAGATTAGAGGCAAAGACGAGTGAGAGCTGCTCAGGAATCAGAAGCAGCTTCTTGCACTGCAAGTTTACAGCCCTCTTCTGGCTACCTTCTAGGAAAGGCCTTCCCGCTGATGGAACAGACTAAAATCTAACCAGCTTACCGCTGGCCTGGAGAACTGCAGGGGCCCGCCTACGCTCACTCTGGTTTGACAAAGGCTGCACCACAGCTAAAGCAGGCCTGGCTGGCCAGCTTCCTAAGCACAGCTCAGTGAAAACAAACTACTGTACGCTTACACGGGAAAAGAGGTTAATTCGGCCAGAAGTGCTCATCCAATATTACGTCACTCGGTGACCTTGGGGGACTCGCTTCGCTGCAGGTCTCATTTTCCTTTACCGAAAAATACATTTTAAGGGCCTTTAGGAGCTGGGGGGAGCCTTTACCTCTCACGGAGGCTTCCTAGTCACTATCCGACCCTCGCGGCCCTCATTTTCTCCAATTCCTTTCCATTCACCACCACTCTCGCCCCCCAAAGCGAAGACCTCTCAGTGTTCCTGGACCAGGAACAGTTCGATTCTAGGCTGGCCTCGTAAAGCTGAGGGGCGAGGTCAGAGCCCGGTCTCCTTTCACACCCACCTTGCAAAAAGCGCAAACTCCGCAGCCTGTGTCCTTCTAAGTATTCAGCTGCTCCCTCTGCCCCGCCGGAAGAAGCCGCCTCCCCCGCACGCGTTCAACGGACTTACCAACTCGGCCCTCTACGTCGATTGGCTGCGGCTTGAGGGCCCGCCCTTCCGTTTCCTGTTTCCAAATCTCCTCCCTCCCTCTGTTGGACTCGGTACGGAGTAGTAACGGAAGTAGGGCGTAGAGCCCGCCCTCGCTTCCGGCAGGGCAGAATTGGGCTGCTGGCGTGCTGATATCCGCGTGTGTGACTGCCATGGCGCGGCCTCCGAAGTAGAAGGGCTGGCGTCCAGGCGTTGGTGAGTGTGGGCAAAGGCGGCAAGGGAGGATGTGTCGTGGCTTCCAGGTCTGTTCCAGGACTAAGTCCTATGCGTCCCTGCCGTGCACCCGCTTGACTTGCTCCTGTAACTTTAGGATCTGTTCCCTGAAGGTAGCTTAAGTCCCGTCTTTACCTCTGGATTGCTGCTTTTCTCTTTTGAAACTTCAGTTTCCCCTGGCCTGAAATGAGACTAAGGGTCAGACTTCCAGGAATTTAGACCCCACTGCACTTTCCTATTTTTTCTAAACACATCCGTTCCTGATTTCAACTCTTAGGTTCATTTTAGGTCCTCGCCTCTTCCACAGTCTCAAGCCTTTCTAGATTACTATTCCCAAGTGTCTTTCAGGACCAACCCCACGAATCTTCAGTTCTCACTTGTACCTACTCCTGGTTCTCATGATTTCTGTTGTGCTGCAATTGAAGCCTTCTACCCGCTTTACCTTCCTTCAGTCCTCTCTCCTCCGGTCCAGTCTATAGCCTGCAGTCTTTTTTGCTGCTGTTGTTACTGTTTTATCTTTTCCTTTTCTTAAGGCTCTGACTTGCCAGAGTAAACGTTAAGCTATTCACGTCTAATGAGAGATCTGACACAGAAAGCACAAGCTGACTTTTAGAGTTTAACTCCAATTATTATTATACTTTTTTTCACTTTATGGTCTAATGCAGTTCTTCGAAGGAAGGCAAGAGCAAGCCTTTGAGCAGTTTGACAGACATGTTGCTGATGCTTATCAAAATAATTTGCTTTTTCTGTTCCCGTGCTTTTCCTCACATTCCTTCTGCTTTTTCCTTTCCACCTGTCTGGATTCTATTCATCTTTTAATGTTCAGCTCAAAACCTTCTTTTTAAGGAAGGTTTCCTCTTTTACTGAAATCTCATTATTTCCTACCTCTTTGTTGATAGTTTATAAACTGATTTGTATTTTAAGTTACTTGCATAATTGTTCTTAAGAGTGTGCACGTTCAGAGTTCCCTTGTGGCTCAGTGGATTAAGGGTCCACCTTGTCAGTGCTGTGGCATGGATTCAGTCCCTAGCCTGGGAACTTCTACATGCCACAGGTGCAAAAAAAAGACAAAAAAGTGTGCTTGTTTTTTGACGGTTGGGGCTTATATATTCATTTGTGTATCTGTGACTTAGGCTGATTAGTGATATTTACTACATTGAATCTATAGTTTTTTTCTTTTGTTTTTGCTTTTTAGGGCTGCACCTATGGCGTATGGAGGTTCCCAGGCTAGGGGTCATATCGAAGCTACAGCTGCCGGCCTATGCCACAGCCACAGCAGCACAGGATGTCTGCAACTGAACACCACAGCAACACTGAATCCTTAACCCACCGAGCAAGGTCAGGGATCAAACCCTCATCCTCACTGATGCTACTTGGGTTGGTTGACGAGAACTCCAATATAGCTTTGTTTGTTTGTTTGTTTGTTTTTGTTTTTGTTTTTTTGTGTTTTTGTCTTTTCTAGGGCTGCAGTCACGGCATATGGAGGTTCCCAGGCTAGGGGGTCTATTTGGAGCTATAGCCGCCAGCCTATGCCACAGCCACAGCAACGTGGTATCCGAGCCGCCACAGCCACGGCAACGCGGGATCTGAGCCGCATCTGCAACCAACACTACAGCTCACAGCAACGTCGGATCCTTAACCCACTGAGCGAGCCTAGGGATCGAACCCTCAACCTCATGGTTCCTAGTCGGATTCGTTAACCGCTGCGCCATGACGGGAACTTGCCAATACAGATTTTTTTACTGGAGGAAAATGCATGGACTTGTGCTTTTGAAGCAAAGACTTTTGGAAAAATGAATCATGGATTACCAGTTGCCTGGCATCAAAGCCCCCATTTCTTGAATGCTGTCCTGAATGCTGTCTAGCACATTGGGGCTAGAAGGCTTTATCTCTTGCCCAGTGATCACAGCCTTGACACCAAATCTACATCTCACCAACTATTTGCATTGTTTTTAGGAGAGCCAAACATGGCAACCATGGAGGAAAGCTTCCCCCGAGGGGGTACAAGAAAGATTCGCAAATCACAAAAAACTTTCCAGCAGTCGGTTGAACAGGACAACTTATTTGATGTAAGTGGTATGCTTTTTGGTAAGACTCACTGAACACTCTCTGTAATGTCCTCATGGAGAATGAGCCTTGTGTGAGAATGTGTGGTTTTCCCAGATTGATTTCTTTTCATTTCTTTTTTTTTAGGGCCTCACCTTCAGCATATGGAGGTTCCAGCCTGGGGGTTGAGTCAGAGCTGCAGCTGCCAGCCTGTACTGCAGCCACAGCAATGCCAGATCCAAGGTGCATCTCCTTAACCCACTGAGCGAAGCCAGGGATCAAACTTGCATCCTCGTGGCGACTAGTTGGGTTCTTAAAACAATGAGCCACAATAGAAACTCCAGAGTGGTTTCTTTTTGAAGTTCACTTTTATAAATTGAACTTGTTAGAGAGCCCATACCACCACAAGGCTATATCTTTTGAAGCGTGGCATTTTAGTATTTGAGTTTGCAGTGCCATTATTTCTTTTTTTCTTTTTCAGGGCTGCACCCACGGCATATGGAGTTTCCCAGGCTAGGGGTCAAATTGGAGCTATAGCTGCCGGCCTACGCCACAGCCACGCCAGATCCAAGCTGCATCTGCGACCTACGTAACAGCTCACAGCAACGCTGAATCGTTAACCCACTGAGCAAGGCCAGGGATCAAACACGCAACCTCATGGTTCCTAGTCGGATTTGGTAACTGCTGCACCACGACGGGAACTCCATGCAGTGCCATTATTTCTTATTTGTAGGAATTTTGTACCATGTTGATTAAGGATGAAGAGAAAGCAGTTTAATCATTGCATTTTTTAATGAGGTCATTACGATGTAAAATGATCATAATTTGCATTAGAATTTGAAATCTTCATCTAGAGTAGGCTGTACTGCAAGTGCTAGAGTGATGGGAACTAACTTTTGATTGTATGACTCATATCTGTTTTATGTAATCTTTCCAGTTGTGCTGTGAAGTAGAGCTTACTATTCCATGCTGAGGAACTAGGGCCCAGAGAGGTTACATAATTTAGCTGAATCCACACAGCTTGTTACGGTGCAGGTGGGATTTTAAGTTGGGCCTTCATGACTCCACCTTTTATTTTCATGCAGTGTTCCAAATTGTTTCTCATACTGGGGAACCCCAGTTTCCATCCCTGTCAAGGGAGGAAGAGCATAGGAGAGAAGAGGCTTTTGAGAGCAGATTTTGAGGACAGACTGAGATTTTGGGTAAAGGGAGAAATAGTGGTAGAATGGGGAGTTGGGATTGAGGCAGGAATTAAAAGAACAGTTGGGAGTGGCAGGAGTGGAGGAATAACAAAGCCAGGTGACAGATGACCTGACATTGGAAGGAAAGGCAAGGATTACTGCTTTTCATTCTTTTGGATCTTTTCTCCCCCCCCTTTAGATTTCTACTGAGGAGGAATCCACCAAAAGGAAGAAGAGCCAGAAAGAGCCAGCAACAATAAAAAAGTTGAAAATTGAAAAGAGAGAAAGCAGCAAGGTTGTAAAAGAGAAGTTTGAAATCCTTAATGAGGAGGTTAGTCAAAGTTTGGTTTTGTTTTGAACAGACTCTCTGGGTTGCTTAAGTCTATATATTCCTCTTCCTTTCCTCTTTCTTTGTTTTATTACTTCATTCTTTTCATATACATATGCTTTGTGTTTCTAGAGATTCTTCCAGCTTTTTTCAGAAATGCGCATTATTTCTTTCAACTATTATTATTATTGTTATTTTCTTTTTAGGGCTGCACCCACAGCATATGGAAGTTCCCGGGGTAGTGGTCGAATCAGAGCTTCGGCTGCTGTCCTACTCCACAGCCACAGCAATGAGGGATCCGAGCCACATCTGCAGCCTGCACCACAGTTCACAGCAACACCAGATCCTTAACCTACTGGGCGGAGCCAGAGATTGAACCTACTGTCCTCATGGATAGTAGTTGGGTGTGTAACCGCTGAGCCACAATGGGAACTCCCTCTTTCAATTATTAATCAATGCCTGTGATCATGTTTATTTTGTTTTGTTTTTTGCTTTTTAAAGTTTGCTTGACTTTTAAACTGTTGAGTTCATGGAGTTTCCGTCATGGCTCAGTGGTTAATGAACCTGACTAGCATCCATGAGGACATGGGTTCGGTCCTTGGCCTCGCTCAGTGGGTTAAGGATTCCGCGTTGCCGTGAGCTGTGGTATAGGTCGCAGACACTACACTGCTCAGATCCCAAGTTGCTGTGGCTGTGGCATAGGCTGGTGGCTACAGCTCTGATTGGAACCCTAGGCTGGGAACCTCCATATGCTGAGGGTGTGGCCCTAAAAAGACAAAAAGGCAAATACAAACAAACAAAAAACTGCTGAGTCCTCATGGAACTTGTGTTTTAGTAGTCTCATAAGTTAGAACTGGTAATAACTTTGGCAGTCATTCTAATTCTACCCTTTGGTTTCATAGATGTGGAAATGATCTCGCAGAAGTGAAGCAGTCTTGTTATGTTTCTTAAGTTTCTAGATAACTGATACATGTTGTAAAAAAAAAAAAGTCAGTGATTCTGAAGGGAAAGATTCAGATCCAGCCTGCAGAAGTATTTTGTTTGTCTTGTGTGCTGCTTTAAAGAACAATTGTTTAAGTTAGTGCCAACATTAGAAAACTGAAAAAACTTATATAAAAATGTGATTTCTGGTTTCTTGAAAAAAATTTGAAAGTGCTGACAATGCAAGCTCACACTCCCTCGTGTTTGTAGGCACACAGAGCTGAATAGCGGTTGCCCCCTTTAGACCTGGCATGCACAGTCCATGCCTTCAATGTCTCCACTGGCCCATGTTCTGTCTTGTGTTGCCTACCAGGCATTTGAGTTTGCACTCATAAAGGAAAAGGCGAGAGTGCCCTCTAGCACTCTTGTGCTGTAAACACTGTTGTGTGATTTAGACCTTTGCTAGTGCTCAGTCAGGTGTTTGATGAGTGTACTAACGTACACACATACATATTTCCTCAAGCTTTTATATGTCAGAGGTGGGACTAGAAGCCAGACACCCCCTCCCCCCATCCCACGTCCTCAGTCATTTTTCTCTGCCTTGTTGTACACATTTTACTCTTTCTCTTCTAGTCCCTATGTGAGGGGATGCGCGTTTTGGGTTGCGTGAAAGAGGTGAATGAACTGGAACTGGTGATTAGTCTCCCCAATGGCCTCCAGGGATGTGTGCAAGTGACTGAAATCTGTGATGCTTACACCAAAAAGCTGAATGAGCAGGTGGCACAAGAAGAACCTCTGCAGGTAAGGGAAACCTGGATGAAATCTGTAACCGGAAATAAGTGGTGCACAAACAGATGGAAAATTACAACTTTGCTAAATGCTTAGGAGGAAAGGCACAAAGTTCCAAGAGAGTTTATAATAGGGACTTATTTTTTTTTAAATAAGGGGATTTTGACTTAACTCAGGACATCTGGAAGACTTCGCTGAGGAAGGGGTGCCTGAGCTGAGGTTTGAAGGGTGAGGGTGTGCTAGAGAAGGAGGGAAGGGGGTTCAGGCAGAAGGAGCTGAGTATGGAGCAGAAGAAGCCTAGTGTGGCTGGAGCAGAGAGCAGGGAGAGTGGTGTGGGATGGGGTCAGAGGGCTGGATGGAGAACTGAACATGTTAAGGATGGTTTTTCTAGAATCTGTGGGAAGCCCTTGAAATGTTCTTATTGGGGTGGGTGACATGGAGACAACACAGAGAGTGAATTGAAGAGGCATGAGTAGTTTCTTAGAGACCGTTTAGTTTCTTAGAGGCTGTTGTCGTAGTCTAGGCTCTGAGATTGATGGCAGCTCACTTTCGGGATTACTGAGGGCTGAGGAGGAAGAGTCAGTGCCTAGTGATGGATTCCATGTGGGTGGTGAGGCCGAGGGAGTGTTTGAGTTCTAGTATTCTGTTGAGCATGGCTTGGCAGTTGGCCATGCCATCCCAAGACAGGAAACCCTGAAAGGGGACCTGGTTTGGGAAAGATGAACATGGTCTGATCTTCTGTTGTGTTGAATTTGAGGTGCAGTTGAGACAGTAGTAGATAGGTGATTCTGGGGCTCTGGAAAGTCTGGGTTAGAAATATGGATGTATAGATGTGGCTGAAGCTGCGGAGGGGGAAGAAGTTGCTTAGAGGGTGCAAACAGAGGGAGAAGAGACTGAAGGACTGAGCCTGGAGTAAGTACTGTGTTTTAATTGCCGAAGAAAGAAAAAGTTGCTGTCAGAAGAAGAAGGCGAGGCCAGAGAGGTAACGGCCAGAGAAGAAAACAACTGAATGAAGAGTCGTGGGAGCCTGGAAGAAATGTTTAAGCACCAGTGTTAAATGCTTAGTAAATGTCACATGAGGAGTTCCTATTGTGGCTCAGCGGAAACGAATCTGACTAGCATCCACGAGGATGCAGGTTCAATCCCTGGCCTCACCCAGTGGGTTAAGGATCCAGCGTTGCCGTGAGCTATGGGGTAGGTCCCAAGACACGGCCCAGATCAGGCATGGCTGTGGCTATGGCATTAGCTGGCAGCTATAGCTCCGATTTGACCCCTGTCCTGGGAACCTCCATGTGTTGTGGGTACAGCCCTAAAAAGACCAAAAAAAAAAAAAAAAGGTCAGATGAGAGAAGGATTGTAAATTGGACTGTTGGGTTTACTGGCTTGGAAGTTCTTTGGAGATTTTGTTGGGAGATCAAGTATGGAGTGAGGGGGGGTAGAACACAGGTTGCAACAAGCTGAAGGATAGGAGGTGAGGAAGTGGAGACAGTAATTGTGCAGGATTCTTTTGACAAGTCATTTTACATCTGCCCATCGTGTGGAGATGTCTGGAAGCCTTAAGCTGCAATCCAAGACTGTGATGTGGCCACACACCCTTCTTTTGTGGGTGAGCAGTTGCTCTCTTCGTCCACCTTTTGGACCCGTTGGAGTCTGAGGCCAGGGCCAGGCAGTGGATTCTCAGTTCAGGGGAAGAATTCGTATCAGATCTTCGTCATTTGTATTATTCAGGACCTGGTCAGCTTGCCTGAGCTCTTCTCACCTGGGATGCTGGTTAGATGTGTGGTGAGCAGTCTGGGCATCACAAAGAGTGGCAGAAAGGATGTCAAGCTATCTCTGAACCCCAAAAATGTCAACAAAGTGCTGAATCCTGAAGCCCTGAAACCCGGCATGGTATGTATCTGGGGCCAGGGAAGAGGAACAGACACTGTGCCTTCTCCCTGTCCTGCATCCAGGGGGCTATCTAGACTGCCTTTCACTTTCAGCTTACCTGTTACACCCAGGCGTGGGACTTTTCCTGGGGGGAACCGTCTTGAAGTCTTGAACCTAATCACATGACCCTCGAGGCGAGAGGGGGGCAAGTCCAAGATTCGCTGGTATGGAAAAAAAATGCCTCCAGGCAAACCTAGCAAGGTTCAGGAGGAGGTCCTTGAAGTGCCTTACTTTACCTAGAATGCTTCACGAATTGAGTCTTTTTCAAAGGCCACTGGCATTTGTGTGGAACACTTGAGGGCTGCTCTCTGAGAGCAAGAGCTTAGGCAAACAGGGCAGTTAGTCTGTCGGCTGTGCTGAGAGATGGTCCACTGCTGGATCCCCCAGTCCTGCGCGGATTCAGGAGAAATGAATCCTAGCTCAGTGTCTCCAAGTCAAGTAGCTACAAAACACACTCATGTAAACTACACTCAAGAGGAGGGAGATCAGGGGTTCCCTGGTGGAGCAGCTGGATAAGGATCCGGTGTCATCACTGTTGTGGTGTGGGTTCAGTCCCTGGCCCAGGAAGTTCTGCATGCTATAGGCATGGCCAAAAAAAAAAAAAAAAAAAAAAGAAAAGGGGAGATCAATATAATCTTGTAATGTTAGAAGCAGTAGATTTTTTTCTGCCAGTCACTGAGAGCTGGGTAGAATGGGAAATAAAAGTAAGCCAGGAGTTCCTGTTGTGGCCCAGCGGAAACAAATATGACTAGGAACCATGAGGTTGTGGATTCGATCCCTGGCCTCGCTCAGTGGGTTAAGGATCCAGCATTGCCATGAGCTGTGGTGTAGGTTGCAGACGCGGCTCAGATCTGGTGGTGCTGTGGCAAAGGCCGGCAGCCATAGCTTCGACTAGACCTGTTAGGCTGGGAACCTCTATATGCTGCGGGTACCGCCCTAAAAAGCAAAATAAATAAATAAAAGTAAGCCAGGAACAGGAAATTGACAAGTATTGAGAGGCTGCTGTTTGACAGGTGCTGGTTTAGACATTTTCTCTGAAGAAATTTTCATAGCAATCCTGTGAGGCCAATAGATAGCCCTCTTGTACATTTGAGAAAATAGGCTGAAAAAGTTTTAAGTTACTTAAGTGGCCGAACACCAGATAGCTAGTAAGTGTCAGAGCCAGATTTGAATGCCACAGTTCTTCCTATAAAATGTAAAGGAGGTTGGCAAGATTTTTTTTTTTCTTTTTAGATGTCTTGGAGGTGCTTGCAAAAGACATGATGACAGCTAAAAGGGTAGATCTGGGTTCTTATTAGTCATGGCACTGGGTGTGGCCTTGCAAGGCCATCTGGTTTATCCCTTGGCATAAGTCTTTTCCTGTCTTGAAATTCCTCCAGGGAAGAGACCTCTCTCTGTCATTCCATTATTCAGCTTCTCACTGTTTGGAAACCATAGATAAGATCCTTCAGACTCTGGGAGAATTAAAGTTAACATCTTTCCCTCTTCTATCCTCTCGTGGGATTGCCGGTTTTTTCTTTTCTTAAAAAACAATTGTTTTTGGAGTTCCCATCGTGGCTCAGTGGTTAACGAATCCGACTGGGAACCATAAGGTTGCAGGTTGGATCCCTGGCCTCGCTCAGTGGGTTAAGGATCTGGCGTTGCCGTGACCTGTGGTGTAGGTCGCAGACGTGGCTCAGATTCCCTGTTGTTGTGGCTATGGCGAAGGCCGGCAGCTACAACTCCAATTAGACCCCTAGCCTGGGATCCTCCATATGCCACGGGTGCGGCCCTAAAAAGGCAAAAAGACAAAAAAAAACCAGTTGTTTTTGATATATAGTTGATATGCTACATTATACAAGTTACAGGTATAGAGTGATTCACAATTTTTAAAGGTTATATTCTGTTTATAGTTATAATAAGATATTGGCTATATTCTGTGTTGTAGGGATTAAGTTTTAACGTTCAGAGTAGGATGATGCATGGGCTTATGGGGTGATAATGTCAAGAATGATGGTGGGAAGAGTCATGTTTGGTAATTGATGTTTGTTATGTGTCCCGTGACCTTTGACTTTTGAACTGTTGGGAATGCTTTCTCTTCCTCCAGCTGCTCACAGGCACCGTGTCCAGCCTGGAAGACCATGGCTACCTAGTGGACATTGGTGTTAGTGGGGCCAGAGCTTTTCTGCCACTGCAGAAAGCCCAGGAGTACATCCGACAGAAAAACAAAGGTGAGGGGGGAGAAGAGGGGCCAGTTCATGGTGGTGAGGTGGTATGCCTGGGGATTATATTTAAATGCCACTTTGGGAGTTCCTGTCGTGGCTCAGTGGTTAACAAATCTGACTAGGAACTATGAGGTTGCAGGGTGGATCCCTGGCTTTGCTCAGTGGGTTAAGGATCTGGCGTTGCCGTGAGCTGTGGTGTAGGTTGCACACACGGTTTGGATCCCACGGTGCTGTGGCTGTGGCATTGGCTGGCGGCTACAGCTCTGATTGGACCCCCAGCCTGGGAACCTCCATATGCCGCAGGTGCGGCCCTGAAAAGACAAAAAAAAAAAAAAAAAGCGACTTTGGTGAGTAAAATGACAGGGTGGTGACCCTGAAGTCCATTCGGGGGGAAAGAATAGTCTTTCACATAGATCATATTAGATCATCTGGATTTCTGAAGGCTGAAGGCTGTTTGGCTTTGCTAAATTAAAATCCACTGTTAGTCTTAGATGATAGAAAAGGGAAGGTGTGTGAAGGGTCGGAGAGTGGCAGTCTCACTAAGATCTGATGGACCAGTTTCACTTTTTCTCACTTAGAAGATTCCATTGAAATTTGGGCCCTCATGACCTCTGAACTAGCACTCTCCTGCCTTGTTGAGTTTTGTTTTTTCTTTTTTTAATGGCCATACTCGTGGCATGTGGAAGTTTCTAGGCCAGAGATTAGATCTGAGCCATAGCTACAACCTATGCTGCAGCTATGGCAATGCCAGATCCTTTAACTCACTGCACTGGACTGGGGATTGAACCCACACCTCTGCAGCTACCAAGCTGCTGCAATCAGATTCTTAACCCACTGCACCACAGCGGGAACTCTGCTGTTTTCATATTTTTGTGTAAAGTTCATTCTAGATCATTTAGGGTCATTTCACTCTCTCTTGCAAGTAGGCCGTGGATCTTTCTGGTATCGTTTGTGCCCCAAGTTAAAAGTTCTTCTCGTAATGGTTATTTTTCTTTTGCGGGCTGCACTTGCAGATGCTAAATTGAAAGTTGGCCAGTACCTAAACTGCATCATTCAAGAAGTGAAAGGCAATGGAGGAGTTGTTAGTCTGTCTATTGGTCATTCAGAAGTTTCTGCTGCCATTGCTACTGAGGAGCAAAACTGGACCCTCAATAACCTGCTACCAGGATTGGTGGTCAAAGCCCAGGTACAGAAGGTAAGCTGCTCATTGTTCCTACTATTTTCTAAAATAAAAATAATTTTTTTTGGCTGTGTCCAGTATGTGGAAGATCCTGGGCCAGAGATCAAACCCACACCAAAGCAGTAACCTGAGCTGCTGTAGTGACAGTGCCCGATCCTTAACCTGCTGTGCCACAGGGAAACTCCCAGAATGATTTTTATGAAAGTAGTATATGCACATAATCTAAAATTGTGCTGTTTGATAAGGTAGCCTCTGGTTCCCTGTGGCCATTAGTACTTAAAATGTAGCCAGTACGATACGTTGAAATGATAATCTTTTGTCTATATTGTGTTAAAAAACTATTAAAACAAATTGCAGCTGTTTCTTTGTAGTTTTTACAAGGTGACTGCTAGGAAACTTATGTATGTGGCTTGTATTTCTCTTGGACAGTGTTTTCTTTGTTTTTTGCTTTGTTTTTTCTCTCTCTCTCTTTTTTTAATGGCTACACCTGCAGCATATGGAAGTTCCTGGGCTGGGGTCAAATTGGAGCTGCAGCTGTGGCCTATGCCACAACCATGATAACACTGGGTCCAAGCCACATCTGTGACCTATACCACAGCTCTGGATCCTTAGTCCACTGTGTGAGGCCAGGGATTGAACTTGTATCCTCATAGAGACGGTTTTGTGTCTTTAACCTGCTGAACCACAGTAGGAGCTCCTGGACAGTTGATCTAAAAGATCAAATGGTATTAAAAAGCCTGTAATGGGAGTTCCCTTCGTGGCTCAGCGGTTAACGAATCCGACTAGGAACCATGAGGTTGTGGGTTCCATCCCTGGCCTCGCTCAGTGGGTTAAAGATCCGGCGTTGCTGTGAGCTATGGTGTAGGTTGCATATGCGGCTCAGATCCCGCGTGGCTGTGGCTGTGGCAAAAGGCGGCAGCTATAGCTCCTGTTAGCCCCCTAGCCTGGGAACCTCCATATGCCGCGGGTGCTGCTCTACATAAAGGCAAAAAGACAAAAAAAATAAAATAAAAAGCCTATAATGAAGAACTGTCTCATCCTGTCTAACCCGTCTTTAACTTGTTTAGCTTATCTTTTGAAATTTACCTCCATGTTTCTAAGTAATAAGCTTTGCTGTATCTCATGGTTTATTACTTTGAGGCATTGAGTTTTAGCTTCTTATCAGGGGAGATGAAATTTTGACTTTCTTATTCTTCTCCCAGTCTTTCACATATATTAAAATTTTGGTTAAATAATTTTTCAGTTTTTAAATTATTATGACTACATAAATACTATTTACTTGCTTAACTAGGTAATATAATTTGTTTCTTGAACAGCTTTTTTTTTCTTCTAGAGTTGATAGTCAGCTTTCTTTTTGTCATTTGCTGAATTCTCTTCCTACTCATCCCTGTTTCTTCAAACGTCCTGTTGTAGCTATTTTTCCCTCACTGTTTTCTGTGTTTTCAAACCCTTTAAATAATCTTTGTTCCTTTTTTCCCCTGCCTAGAGCCTCTCTTACTGTCCTCCTGCTCTGCTCTGGCTCTGGGCTGGTTGCTTTGTAGGCCCCTGCTCAGTTGATATCCAAGGGCTTCCTTCTCTGGCATCCTGGATCCTTCCCCAGTCTTCTCTATTGGATAGAACCCTCTTTGATTCCATATATTCCTCTTTTTTTGGCTTACTCATTCATTTTAATGTGTTACAGTCTCCAGAAGCATCCTCAAGAAAAGCACATGGGAGGTTAATATCTTGACCTAATGTGTCTTGAAATCCCCAAGACCACTCCCAGGCTTGATGATCTCTGGGAAGACTCCCAGGACTCAGCGTGTTGTGGTACTCGTGCCTGTGACTTATTATAGTGAAAGGAGACCAAGCAAAATCAGCAAAGGCAAAAGGCCCTTGAAGTGAATTTCAGGCACAAGCTGCCAAGAATCCTCTTCCAGTGGAGTTGCAAAGGGTGTATGTAATTCCTCTAGCAACAAGTTATGACACCAAGTGTGAATGTTGTTTGCTAGCAAAGCTCCTTGATGGTTTTTATTTGCAGCTGGTCATATGGGCAGTCTCTGCCTGGCATCTACCAAAATTCCAGACTCCCATAAGGAATTCAAGTGTTTAGCGTAAACCATATTGTTTGTACAAATAGTTTAGGTACAGTGAGCCACTCAGTTCTGGGAGCTGTGGGAACCCTCTCAGAATCCAAGTTCCCAGACATTAGGCCAAGACCAACCTCACAAGAAGGCTTTTTTTCCTAAAGACCTCAGTCTCTGGCCTGCTATGTTAACTCTTTTCTGCACACTTAGTATATCTGAAGATATCTTTATTTTGCCTTAACATGTGATTGGTAGCTAATCTGGGTTTAGAATTTTAGGTCGACAATAACTCAGAATCTTGAAGTCATTGTTCCTGTTGTCACATGGCCTGTACTGCTTTGAAAAGTCAGATGTTATTTTGATTCCCTTTCCTTTGTATGTCCAAGGATCTTACCTTTTCATTTTCCTTTTAAAGTTTCACGATGACGTGTTTTAATGTGTTTCTCTTTCTATTTGTGCTAGATTCCTGTAATCCAGAAATATATATCCTTCAGTTTTGGGAAGGTTCTTTGTTTTATTGTTTGTTTTTTTTTTCCAATTTTTATTTTTTATTTGTTTTTATTTTTTTTATTTTTTGCTTTTTAGGGCTGCACCCTTATGGAGGGTTCCCAGGCTAGAGGTCAAATCGGAGTTATAGCTAGTGGCCTATACCACAGCCACAGCAATGCCAGATCCTTAACCCCCGAGCAAGTCCAGGGGTTGAACCCGCCACCTCATCGTTCCTAGTTGTATTCGTTTCTGCTGCACCACGGTGGGAACTCCCTTTTCCAATTTTTAAATTGAGATATAATTCACATATAGTGAGATTTATGCTTTTAAAGAGTACAGTTTTAGGTGTTTTTTTTTTTTTTTGGTATATTCACAAAAGTATGCAGCTATCATCCCTGTTTAATTCCAGAACATTTTCATTATCCCAGTAAGAAACCCTCTACCCTTTGGTTGTCGCTCTCTATTCATCTTTCCCTCGTGCTCCTGGCAACCCCTAATCCACTTTCCATCTCTAGATTTGCCTGTTCTATAAATTTCATATAAATTGAACCATACAGTATGTGGCCTGTTGTGTCTGATTTCTTGCTCTTAGCGTGTTTTCAAAGTTCATCCATGTATCAGTGATTCATTCCTTTTAATGGCTGAATAATACCCTGTCATAAGGAGTTGGTAGACATTTGGGTTGTTTACACTTTTGGCTCTTATGAATAATGCTGCTATGAAATTTGTGTACAAGTTTTGTGGGGACAAATATTTTCATTTCACTTGACTATATATCTAGAAATGAAATTGCTAGGTCATATGGTAACTCTATGCTTAACTTTTTGAGGAACAGCCAGAGTAGCTTCAATGTTTTCTGTCCCCACCAGCAAGATAAGGGCTCCACTTTCTCTGTAAAGAACAGTTGTTATTCTTTTTATCATAGCCATCCTAGTGGGTGTGGGTGTGAAGTGGTATCTTGTAATTTTGATTTGTGTTTTTCTGATGATTAGTGATGTTGAACATCTTTTCAGGTGCCTATTGGCCATTTATAAATCAGCGAAATATAGAATCAGAAGTCCTTTATCCTTTTAAAAGTTAGATTATCTTTTTATTGTTACAGTGTAAGAGTTATTTGTATATTCTGGATACTAGCCCCTTATTTGATCTTTTAAAAACTTTAATATAATTTTCTTTTCTTTTGCTAGAACTCCTATTAGTATGATGTCGGACTCAGTGGATCAGTTTTAATTTCCTTACTTTTTTCTCTGTTCTTCGGTTTGGTACATGCATGTATTTGTCTATATCCTACCTCTGGGAGAGTCTCTCAACTTAAACTTCCCATTCTCTATTAAGTTCTTGCTTTGACTGCCATGTTATGGGTGAGGTACGAACAAACTTCTGTGCCTGGGTGGGACTTGTTGACTGGCTGGCTGTCTTTGAGCTCTGACTCGGGAGAGTAGAAGCCTGGCTGCCTAAGAGCTGGATGGGAGAAAGGGACTGGAGGTCCCCTTATCTATAGCTATAAGATATTCAGAATTTTTCATACCTCACATCTTCATGATTTGCGCGATTCCTGTGTTTTGAGTCTGGTACAGTTTCCCAGAGAATAACTCCCCCATTCTTTATGAAGATGGAAGAAGGACGGACCCTGTAGTTTGAGGAGAGGACCTGGGGATCTGACTTAGTTTCCCTGTTTTCGGTTATCAGCCTCAGTGCTCTCTTTTGAGGGGTTTTTCATCTCTAATTTCTAGCTCTGCAGGGCTCTGTAGGGTGAGTTGCTCATGGTCAGTATCTCTCCCTTGAAAGCGTTTGGGTTTTGCCTTCTAAGTCTGAGTTCATAACTAAGTTGGCAACAAATTGAGTTGTTAGGCTAGGATCTTTGTGCAAAGCACCTTCCATCCCATTGGAAGGTCCCGAGGATGGATGTCTTTTCAGGCTGAAAGGGAGGGAGCTTATGAGTAAAGGGATAGCCAGTGCCAGGAGTTGTCTTGCCACTTTATTTTATAGATGAAAGATGATAAGGGGGAGGAGAGATACAGCCACCGTGGAAAATGTGGCATTGAGTCCTTAGTACGAACAGTATCTCTCACATTCCTGGTTCCTTCAGAGAGATGTTTTTTGTAACTATTTCTGTTTATTTTCTAGGTGACTCCACTTGGCCTTACGCTAAAATTCCTCTCATTCTTCACGGGCCTGGTTGACTTTATGCACCTGGATCCTAAGAAAGCTGGAACATATTTCTCAAATCAACCAGTAAGAAACATTGCACTTATCTTTTCCTGATTTCAGTTGTATCCCAACCAGCTGTCCAGTATCACAGCTAGCTGCTGGCAGGTCCTGGGACTGCCTGTGTATGGGTGTTAGGCTGTGAGGGGATTGAAAAGCCTTCTGGAAGGACCACGAGAAACTGACAGTGGTTATTTCTGGGGGTTGAGAGTAGAGAAGGAGCCTGTGGAGAAGAAGCAGTTTGTGGTTTTTATTTCATACGTTTCCATATAGTTGGATTTCTTTCTTTCTTTCTTTCTTTCTTTCTTTGTGGTAGTCCGTCTTTTGTACTTGTAATTTAAAGTGTTCTAGAAGAGTATTTAACATAGAAGAAGATTTATGATTAAATAGAAAAATGCAGTTTAAAAATTGCTGTAGTATAGATTTCATTTTGAAAAAGATCCTTTTTTTTTTTTTTTTTTTTTTTTTTTTTTTTTTTTTTTTTTTTTTTTTTTTTTTTTTTTTTTTTTTTTTTTTTTTTTTTTTTTTTTTTTTTTTTTTTTTTTTTTTTTTTTTTTTTTTTTTTTTTTTTTTTTTTTTTTTTTTTTTTTGCTTTTTAGGGCCGCACCCGTGGCATGTGGAAGTTCCCAGGCTAGGGGTTGAATCGGAGCTGTAGCTGCCAGTCTACACCACAGCCACGCAGGATTCGAGCCCCATCTGCGACCTACACCACAGCTCACGGCAACGCCAGATCCTTAACCCACTGAGCAAGGCCAGGGATTGAACCCAGAACCTCATGGTTTCTAGTCGGATTCATTAACCGCTGCGCCATGACGGAAATGCCGAAAAAAATCTTTGAATTGAATAAACCTGGTTAAAATACTGACCGAATTATGTAGTCAGCTGTTAGTGACTGTGTTTGGGTGATTTTTCTGCTCTTATCTAAATTATTCAAAATTTCTATAATGAAGATGGATATTTGGAAAGAAAATCCCAATGTGTGTTAATCGGAGTTTTATTAAAAATCCTAAAATAATTTCTTTTTTGTTTAGAGGGGTTTTTTGTTTGCTTGTTTGTTTTATTTCCTGGTCGAGCTTGCGGCATGTGAAAGTTCCAGGCCAGGGATTAAATCTGCGCCACAGCAGTGACAACACCAGATCCTTAACTTTAGGCCACCAGGGAACTCCCCTGTTTAACAGTACTGTTTTTTTTTTTTGTTGTTTGTTTTTGTTTTTTTTTGCCTTTTGTCATTTTAGGGCCGCACTCATGGCATGTGGAGGTTCCCAGGCTAGGAGTCTAATCGGAGCTATAGCCACTGGCCTAAGCCGCAGCCACAGCAACGCAGGATCCGAGCTGCGTCTGTGACCTACACCACAGCTCACGGCAACGCCGGATCCTTAACCCACTGAGCAAGGGCAGGGATCGAGCCTGCAACCTCATGGTTCCTAGTTGGATTTGTTAACCACTGCACCACGATGGGAACTCCCCACAGTACTGTTTTTAACAGTAACACATGTTAATGAAAGCCCTAGAGATTTTTTTATTTGTTGTTTTTGTAAGTGAAAGTAGGCTTACACATTGTGATAATATTGTTAACTTTTTGGTGAACCTCTAATTAAGTTTTTTCTCCTTATAGTCATCTTTGTGTACAGGGTTGAGACATTTTATGACACCGTGATCAGAGCAGGCTGTTTCGTGTTTCAGATGAGCTTCTGATATAGTGAGGCCAGTACCTGACCTCCGTTGCGTATGCATTGTTAGCTTCCTGGTATTGAGGAGACCTTGGTATATGTATTCCTGGCCTTGAGGAAGCATTGATTCAGTTGGGGACATTCTTTTTGAATTTTCCACATGCTGTTTGATTACATAAGCTGGTTTTAGTACTTCGTCTGTAGCTTGATCAGCGCACAGAGAGTCATGACTCCGAAAGTCGGCTCCAGGGTGCCTTATCTCCTGTGTGCCTTGCCCTGCTTGCTCATCACATCCTCTCCCTTGCCTAGGTGAGGGCCTGCGTCCTCTGTGTCCATCCTCAGACGAGAGATGTGCGGCTGAGCCTGCGCCCCACGTTCCTGCAGCCCGGGCGCCCTCTCACCGGGCTCTCCTGCCAGCAGCTGGGAGCTGTGCTGGAGGACGTTCCTGTCCAGGGCTTTTTCGGCAACGCCGGGGCCACCTTCCAGCTGAAGGATGGGACTCTGGCCTATGCCCGGGTAAGAAGGCCCCCTGTTTCAGCAGGATCTTATCACTAGAAGGACTTTCGGGATGTGAGTTCTTTTCTGCTTCCTTCATCCCTGGCTATTAGTTTCCTATTTTTGAATTTCCCCAAGCATGGCAGATAGTTCATAGGGACGAGAACAAGGTATATTATATTAGAATGCCTTAGAATTGATTTGCTTTAATTGATACCTGGTTGATGGTAGGTGTGAGAATGATTTAGGATCTACATTAGTACTTGGCAAAGTTTTTTTAAAGGACCAGATAGTAAATATTTTATTTAATTTATGTATTTATTTGTGGCTTTTTAGGGCCACACCTGTGGCATATGGAAGTTCCCAGGTGAGGGGTCAAATCAGAGCTGCAGCTGCCGGCCTACACCACAGCCACAGCAATGCCAGATCCGAGCCAAGTCTGTGACCTACACCACAGCTCACGGCAATACCGGATCCTTAACCTGCTGATCGAGGCCAGGGATTGAACCCATGTCCTCACAGATACTAGTCATATTTGTTACCACTGAGCCAGATGGTAAATATTTTGGGCTTGTGGACCGTATGGACTCTATGACTTCAGTACTCAACTCTTCTGTTAATGGCCTGAAAGCAGCCATGGACAGTGTATGAGAAAGCGTGGCTGTGTTCTTGTCAAACTTTTACTTTTAAAAATGGACACTTAATTGTGAGCTGTAATTTCTTGACCCGTGATCTAGACTTTTCTCTGACTTTATAGAGATTCTACAATAGTAAGAAGTGGTTCTTTAGTTGGGGCAATTATTTTAACAGGTAATCAGAATATTGTTTTTTGGGGAGGGAGGGGTCAGTGATTATATATTGAGTCATCTCCATGTCTGATTGCCTCAGGCATATTGCCTCTGGCTTGTCCTTAATCACTTGGTACTTTGTAGTTCAACCATCTCTCCAACTCTAAGAAAGCCTTCAAACCCGAGACCTTCAAGCCAGGGAACATTCACAAGTGCAGAATCATCGACTACAGCCAAATGGATGAAATGGTTTTGCTGTCTCTGCGGACGTAAGTCTGTTATTAATCCTGGGGCTGCAGAGACGTGCAATGTCTCCTGGCCTTGCTTGATGAGGGGTTCCTTCTTGCCAACATGATTTTTGTAGCCCTGCATTTTTGGCAGCTTCTGCCCTAATTTATTTGGTCTTGAATTTGACTTTTGTTCTAGGTCTGTTATCGAAGCTCAGTTCCTTAGGTATCATGACATCAAACCTGGGGCCTTGGTAAAGGTAAGAACTCAAGCATATAATTAGAGACTCCCCCACGTTCAGATTGTCGTTAGTTCAGATGTTAACTGTCAGCCCATTAGGCCTCATGTGAACACACTGAGAGTCATGCTCCTTACCTCTGCCTGCTAACTGGAATTTTTCTTTTTATTTTTGTCTTCTTAGGGCTGCACCGGCAGCATATGGAGGTTCCTTGGCTAGGGATCAAGTTGGAGCTATAGCTGCTGGCCTATACCACAACCACCGCAATGCCAGATCTGAGCCATATCTGTGACCTACACCACAGCTCACGGCAACCCTTAACCCACTGAGCAAGGCCAGGGATGGAACCTGCATCCTCATGGATCCTAGTCAGATTCATTTCCGCTGAGCCATGACAGGAACTCCTGGAATTTCCTTTTCTTCCCTTGGGTGGCTTGTAATTAATTTCAAGGTAAGATCTTGCCAGCACCAACCAAGTACACAGAGACAGTTGGTCATCACTCCTGGGATTTGATGGTATTTATTAGATCAGGTCAAAAGGTATTTCTGTGATAACTGGTCCACCTGGGATATTCGTAAGAAGCCAGTTCCCGTTGCCTCTCCTGAACAACCACTTAACCGTATTTGAGCAGCTCGCCTTTATATGTAGAGCTCATTCCTTAGGAGACGCAGTCCCTTACACTGAAGAGTGAGCTTGTAGGGCACACAGAAAGAAAATGCTCACACAGGAAGATATGAAAGTTCTCATAAATAAATCCTGTTGCATCTAGATCAGTGGGGGGTATGTGCTTTGCGCCTATGAGATCTGGAATAACAGGCACAGTCAGCCCAGGAAGTTGGGCTTCAAAAGAGGGAAGCATCTCATGATGCTTTGCTGTAAGAAGTGTAGGAAAGACGTTCTGGAGACATCATGGCATCTTTTCCTTGGACTCTTAGGGCAAAGTGCTGACCATTAAGCCATATGGGATGCTGGTGAACGTGGGCAGAGAAATTAGGGGCCTAGTACCTCCCATGCACCTGGCCGACATCCTTATGAAGAATCCAGAGAAGAAGTACCATGTCGGGGATGAGGTCAAGTGCCGGGTGAGCCTCCTGAAGGGTTGCTGTTGGGGTTTTGGACAGATGGGAAGAGAGCAATGCCTCTTGGCTGAAGTTTCTCCCTTTTTCCACAAAATGACCATGTAACATCTGCAGTGCTGTGCCTGGCATTGGGAAGAGAAAACAGGGTCCCTACCCTTGGTAGTTGGTAGTATAACTGAGAGTTAAAATAGCCATACTCGAAGAGAGCAGCGGGCCATGTGGCTTGGTGCTGTATGCTGTGGTCCTGTCTCAGAAGGAGGAGAGGAAAGGGTAGGGCATCAGGAATCGTTGATAACCTGTGATGATCAGGTGTATGCCAGGCACATAACATGCCTTATTTCATTTCACCCTTGAAACAGCCCTGTGAAGGAAGTACTGTTATCTTCATTTTGCAGGTGGGGAGAGTAAAACTGGAAAACTGAGTATCTTGCTCAGAGTCACACAGCTAATAATTGGCATAACCAGTTATCAAATTGAGCGCTGTATGTCAATAATGTCTTCTAGATTTCTGGCAGAGGTGTGACTTGAGCTGGAAAGAATGGCTAGGATTTGAAAGGTTGAGGAGGAGCAAGGGATATTTCAGGCATTGAAGTAGCTCAGACAAAGCTGCTGAAACTTGAGTGTTTTATAGTAAAGGCTTGGATCCTGAGAGAAGCTTCACAGAGTGATAATACACAGTACTTAGGGCCTGGGGTGTGCAGACACTCAAAGCGATAGGTTTTCTTATTTTCATCTTCTTTCCTTTTTTTTTTTTTGTCTTTTTGTCTTTTTAGGGCCTCACCCGCGGCATATGGAGGTTCCCAGGCTTAGGGGTCTAATCGGAGCTACAGCTGCCGGCCTACGCCAGAGTCACAGCAACACCAGATCCGAGCTGCATCTGTGACCTGCATCACAGCTCACAGCAATACCGGATCCTTAACCCACTGAGCGAGACCACGGATTGAACCCGCAACCTCATGGTTCCTAGTCAGATTCATTTCTGCTGCAGCACAACAGGAACTCCCTTTTCATCTTATTTCATTATTGCAGCAGCAAAGATATTGATTATCTGTTGGTATAAAATTTTATAGTAGTGAGGTTAGGAAGTTAGAGGAATTTCTCTGCCCTCAAGGAGAGGACCTTCTGAGGAATAAGAGATGGTTGGCTCACTCAGTCTTAGTTTATAGCCGGTACACAGCAGTATTGATGTAGTAGACTGGTTCAGTCATTCATTCTGTTAGATGAGATGCAATCACCTGGGAGGGAGAGGGAACTAAGGCGGAGCAGAAGTAACGGGCATGGAACCTTCGGGAGGCGGGGCAGGATAGTGAGTGTTGCTGTGGGCCAGGAGGGGACTTAGGGGAGGAAATACATTTGAAATAGAGATGAATGCTCTGTAGATTGTCATCCAGCAGGAAGCAGGGAGGGTCTGCACCTGAGATTTCTCTCAGAGGGGAAGAGAGGTTCTTAGGGACTGACCATGGCCCTCAGGTTCCAGGGCTGTAGAGATGACCACCTCAGTGGCTCTCTTGATAACAGATAATTTGGTGACGGCCAGTATCCTTCCCTTAGGTTTTGCTTTGTGACCCCCAAGCCAAGAGATTGATGATGACCCTGAAGAAAACCCTGGTTGAGTCCAAACTACCTGCCATTACCTGCTATGCTGATGCCAAGCCTGGTCTGCAGACACACGGCTTTATCCTCAGGGCCAAGGACTATGGCTGCATTGTGAAGTTCTACAATGATGTGCAGGGACTGGTGCCCAAGCATGAGCTCGGTGCCGAGTATGTCCCTGACCCAGAGAGTGTCTTTTACACTGGCCAGGTAACCCTTTCCCTGGACAGGCCTACCCTTGGTGACTCCACAAACAGAGGTTGAAGGAGTTGGAGGCTACTTTTTAAGGGATACGGAAACGAGCATGTGGGGTAGTGGGCCTGAGTCAGCCAAGTGAGAAGATGGAGACAAAACAGAGAAATCCTTGGGGGGTGCAAAGGAAGCTGGCAAACTAACGGAACTTAGGCCCTCAACCTGGAGGAAATTAGTTTTTACCTGTGATGACTAGTATCCCTTGCATCACAAATTGTCTGAGGCCACTGTCAAGACCAGAGGGTACTGCCCTAAATCTAGTGAGCCTGGGTCTGTCTAGGAAAAATAATTTTTTAAAACTTAGGTTTGTACCAAAAAAATTCATGTCTTTTTTTTCACCCAAGAGGGTGACCTGGGGGGATTCTGTGTAGCTCTCGGTGTGTTTCTTTTTACCGCCTTCTGATCTGATCCAGGGTCTGGGTGGATCTCCCAGGGTCTCAGTGGCGCTAGTGGAGGCACCCCTCTCTCTCCAGAGCCAAGCAGGTGTGGTTTCTTGCCAGGTGGTGAAGGTGGCAGTGCTGAACTGTGAGCCGTCCAAAGAGAAGATGCTCCTGTCCTTCAGGCTGTCGGGTGATCCAAAGAAGGAGTGTGAGGGACACAGTCAGAAGAAAAAAAGAGCCATTACCGCTGGGCAGGTACCTAGACTTCTCTAGATAAATTATTTTAGTTTACCGAGGCAAAGAACTAACACATAGGGTCCTGGAACCCATGGAGGGGAAGGATCCGGGGAGCTAGCTGCGATTCTGGGGCTGTGTATCAGAGCAAACGCAAGCCGTCTAGGAGAGGACTGTGCTCTTATGTAGCCTGTCAGTGGTATGCCGCTGCCCTCTTCTCCCTGATCCCTGGGGCCGGCCTGCAAGACTGTCTTTCCTTTAGGACCCAGTGGAGAGACTTGAGAGAGAGGTGACTTCAGCGCACAGTTCTGTGTGTGCCGGTTTTTGTGTCTACTGGGTCTGTGGGGGTGATTAGTGGGCGTGGGAGAAAGCTGCTTCTCTGATCTTGACCTCTCAGTCTTCCCTGGTGCTGAAATTGGATGCCTCTGATCTCCGCCTGACCCACTCAAGGCTGCTCTCTGCTCAAGATAAGTGCTATTTGTTATCTTTCTCTTCCCTCGTAGTTGGTGGATGTGAAAGTTTTAGAGAAGACCAAAGATGGGCTGGAGGTGGCTGTCCTGCCCCACAACATCCGTGCCTTCCTCCCCACACCTCATCTATCAGACCACGTCGCCAACGGCCCACTGCTGTATCACTGGCTGCAGGCAGGCGACGTCCTTCACAGAGTCCTGTGTCTGAGTGAGAGTGAGGGACGCGTTGTATCCTTTACTGGTCTCTGAGGAGCCACGGAAGTTGGGGGGAGTCTTGAGCCCTCAGGGGAGTGGAGGTCTCCGAGGCCCTGCTCTTAGTTGGAAGCTCCAGGGAAAAGAAATTGGCCACCTGAGTTCAGAAGTACGTCCATAAAACTAAACCAGCAGCAGGTCTGCACGCTGCCTCTGTTCCCCTGGTGGGAAGTAGCGCAAGACTGAGGTGCTGCTGGCAGATGCTGGCCGTCAGGGTGGAGTGGGAGTCCAGGGTGTTGGGAAGGGGGCCAGGTGGCATGGTCCAGCAAGACACTCCCGGGGACACATCCAGCTTTCTGAGGGCACTAAGTGCCTGCCCCTTGAGTTGGACCTGTTAGCACCTCCTCCCCCTCCACCCTCTGGAATGTAGATCTCAGAACGTTCTTTTTGGTGTTAGTGTGGGCGCTTAGAAGGAAGACACTGCCTCCTTTTGTACAGAATGTAAAAGAAAATCTTCTTAGCGTTAAGATAGGCAGAGGAAGTAAAATAGGGTTGGTTGGTGCAAAGACGGAGGCAGGAGGGTTGTGGCATGGCCCGTCCAGCTGCCACACCACAGAGATGGGCCCTTCCCTTTAGGTCCCCTCTGGTAATCTGGAGATGAGTTAATAAGGAACGAAGCGTGATTCCCAGCTTCCGTGTGCATCAGATTCACCAGAGGGCCTGGTCCAGCACAGCTTGCTGGGCCCCACCTGAGCATCTGATTCTGTAGGTCTGAGGTGGTGCCTAAGAATTTGCCTCGAGTTCCAGGTGATGCTGGTGCTGCTGGTCTGCACACTGAGAGAATCACCGTAGTAGAGAGGGTGTAGGGTGGAGAAAGGAGATGGGGGAGGTAGACTGGTCATCTGCTCTTTCTGAAACATTCCTTGATGAAGTGCCACTAGCTCCTTTGCAGGAAGCCAGCTTTGGTCTCTGCAGTAGAGGGTGGCCAGGACCCCAAGAGCTTCTCCGAAATCCATCCTGGAATGCTGCTCATTGGTTTTGTGAAGAGCATCAAGGACTATGGTGTGTTCGTCCAGTTCCCCTCAGGTCTTAGTGGACTGGCCCCCAAAGCTGTAAGTTCAGTTCACTGCACAGGGGCCTTTGTGGGGAGACGACAGGGCTGCAGAACCTGAGAGCTGGTGGGGAAGAGCAGGATGCTCTGTTCTCTTGAAAGGTTTTCAGGGGCTTGACATAAGGGTGCCTGACTGAGAGGGAGGGGGCCGAGATGCAGTCCACACTCCTCTTGCCCGGCCGTGTGTCCGAGTTCAGGGCTGTGTCCTGGAGGAAGGGGTGCCTTTTCTACCTCATGCCACAGCGTTGGGTAGGTCACGGGACGGCGGTCTTTTCAGCCTGCTGAGTAAACTGAGCCCCAGTGGGGAGGAGTCTTACCAGAGCTCATGGAAGGCGGTGATGAGCAAAGGCTCACCACCCATTCCTGCCCCAGACAGTTCGTAAGTATTTCTTCCTTCCCTAGGTGTGTTCCCCCGGTGTTTGTCCTGGCATATCTCTTGCATCCTCTGCCAGAGCAGTCTTAAAAATGGGAACTGAGGGGTGGGCCCCAGAACCGTGCCTCGTGAGGGGCAGAGTGTTGCTCTGTGTCCCTCCGGCTCGCCAGTTATGTCCCTTCTTGGCTACGTGGCCTTAGAAGGCTGGGGTGGCAGGGAGGCCTGTCCTGCGTTTTTATGGAAGGGGAGCAGAGCTGTGCCTGGAGGCCTCCTGGTTCCCCTCACACGCGTCTTTCTGGGTGTTTCGAACGGCTTGTCTTCAGAGCCTGCCTTTCCCTTCCTCATTTTGTGCCCACTCTTCCCTTTAGATCATGAGTGACAAGTTTGTGACCTCCACAAGTGACCACTTTGTCGAGGGACAGACAGTGGTTGCCAAGGTGACCAACGTGGACGAGGAGAAGCAGAGGATGTTGCTGTCGCTGCGGCTCTCGGACTGCACTCTGGGGGACCTGGCCACCACCAGCCTTCTGCTGCTGAGCCAGTGCCTGGAGGAGCAGCAGGGCGTCCGCAGCCTCATGAGCAACCGAGGTGGGGGCAGGAGGGTGAGGCTGAGGGTCGGGGTGGGGCGTGAGCATCGTCATTTGTTCCTGACTATTCCCATGCATTGTTGGGCTTCTGATATTTAAAAAAAAAAAAAATTGGTAAACTTTTTGAATTGGGAGCAGAACCTCTATAAAGGACACAAATCTTTTAGGGTACAGCTCAGTAAATGTTTATAAAAGGAACAGCCCTGTTTAACTACCACCCAGATACAGATAAAAGATCATTACTAATATTCCAGAAGTTGCCCTTGTGCTCCCTCCCAGTCCAGAATCACGATTTCTCTGAGTTCTGTGGCCTCAGGTTTGCATTTATGTGACTCCATTCACCTCTTCACTTTTTATTCCTTTATTCACCAAATATGTAGTGGATGATAAAATGGAACAGGGACCCGCCTCCTGAGGGGTTATCAGTCTGACCCTGCTAAGCTTAGAGCTGTTGTGTAGGATTGTTGGAACCCTGATGGGAATAAGAAGCTTTAGAGGGGAGATTCCAAACAGAAAGAATGAAAATTCCGAAACCGAAGGAAAGCCTGTGTTTCTGGCATTTGTTGGTTCTTTTCATGAATTGTGGCCAAGTGGGATTAGCAAGAGGCATAGGTCTCTCTGCTCGTGTTGGGAGCTTTCATGACTGTCAGACGTTTTACCAGAACTGATCTGGGAGTTCTCATCGTGGCTCAGAGGAAAACGAATCTGTCTAGCACCCATGAGGATGCAGGTTTGATCCCTGGCCTCGCTCAGTGGGTTAAGGAGCCGTCATTGCCATGAGCTGTGGTGTAGGTCGCAGATGCGGCTCGGATCTGGTATTGATGTGGCTGTGGTGTAGGCCGGCAGCTACAGCTATTGGACCCCTAGCCTGGGAACCTCCATATGCCTTGGGTGTGGCCCCCCAAAAAAAGACAAAAAAAAAGCTATTCCGTCTTCAACGTGATTCCAGCACTCTGTGTTGGAAATGTCCTCTGTGTGGCAGCATATTTCCAGAGGGAAAGAATGTTTCATCTCTTGTTAAATCCCTGTTTCCTTTGGGTCTATGGCAGACTCAGTGTTGATCCAGACGCTGGCTGAGATGACTCCAGGGATGGTCCTTGACCTGGAGGTGCAGGAGGTGTTGGAAGATGGCTCTGTGCTGTTCAGCGAGGGCCCAGTACCCGGCCTGGTCCTGAGGGCCAGCAAATATCATCGGGCAGGTAAGCACGTCTGTCTCGCCCATCAGGATTAGTGGGGGATACCCTTTGCCACTGCTCCCTCTTCTGGACACAGAATTTCTAAATACATAGGATAGGTGAGCTGATTCAGCGGAAAGTTTTGGCTTGCTTCCTTATTTTGTATAAATGCAAATCAAAACAACAGCAGACCTGCAGTTCCCGTTGTGGCTCAGTAGGTTAAGAACCCGACACAGGTGTCTGAGGATGTGGGTTCAATCCCTGGCCTCGGTTAGTGGGTTATGGATCTGACATTGCCACAGGCTGCGGTGGAGGTTGCAGGTGCAGTTCCACTTTGACACCTAAGCAGGGAAATTCCATATGCCACAGGTACAGCCATAAAAAGAAAAAAAAAGACTTCTGGGTTTGCAAGCAGGAGCATACTAAAGGAGGTTTAGGTATGGATCCCTTTATTGTTGTATTTGGGCAAATCTAGATTTTTATATATCAGGTGGCATAAATTATGGCATATCTGAACTTGAATTATGAGAGTTAGACGCTAGGTTTCCCTAGCCCATATAGACCCAGGTCATAGGCCATCTTTTTTGTGCCTAAGGGCTGCAGGGCACAGCAGCCCTGCTGCTGGAGGGTTGCAGTCTCCCTTCCGCCCGCTCCGGGAGGGTGATCACGTTGTGTTTGGTTCTGTGCTGCAGGGCAGGAGGTGGAATCTGGGCAGAAAAAGAAGGTTGTAATCCTAAACGTTGATATGTTGGAGTTGGAGGTACATGTTTCCCTCTGCCGTGATTTGGTGACTAGAAGAACTAAAAAGGTAAGCTCGCTAACTGATGGCTTTCATTCCCCTGGTCTCAAAGGCATCACACACCCTTCCATCCCCACACGCGTCGCAGATGCCTATGGGTAGAGGAACTTGACGCCTGGGTTCGTCCAGGACATCCCCAGGGGATGCCTCTTGCCTGCCGTGGTTGTTAATAGTGGTGACTTCCACTCTGGTTCGGGTGATAAATCGTGTGAGCGCCTTGTCTTTAGGACCAAGCAGGTACTGTAGATGAGTGAAGCGGGCCAGGTGGGGTAGGGAGTGGTGGCCCGAGGACTCGGACACGCCTCAGAGTGCACGCCTTGCCCCAGAGGAGCAGAGACAACTCACTTCCACAAGCCTGTGGCCATGTGAGAATATCTGGGTCTAGTGCTGCAAAGTCTTGGAATTTTGTTTGTTTGTTTTTCTTTGGGGGGGGGCCACAGGTGCGGCATATGGAAGTTCCCAGGGTAGGAGTCGAATCGGAGCTGTAGGTGCCAGCCTACGCCATAGCTATAGCAGTGAGGGATCCAAGCCACGTCTGCCACCTACACTGCAGCTCATGGCAATGCTGGATCCTTAACCCAGTGAGTGGGCCCACTGATCGAACCTATGTCCTCGTGGATACTAGTCGGGTTTCTTACACTGAGCTGCAACGGGAACTCCACAAAGTCTTTGAATTTTAAGAGAAGGCAAAATTCATATTTTTTTACTTGAAATAAATGTGGGAAATGTCGGAAACTGTTTTCTTTTAAATATCACATGAACCAAATAAAACATGTCTCTGGGTAGTTCTGATCTCCAGGCTGCTCATCTACATCCTCTTCTGTACACTTTTGTGTGAGAGAAGAACAGGTTCAAGGGAAGTCTCAGAATGAGTGTTTTTTCCCCTCGAGATAGCATACATTACATCATTGTCTAAAGCAGTTATTAAGCCCTATTTGCATAGGATATGTTACAGAGTATTATATAGATGGGATCCTTAATCTCTAGTTGCTTTTAACTTTTAGACTTTGAGGGACAAAGAGAAATAGGAAGCCACGTTGGCCCCTCACTAAGCTTTCTAGTGGGTCCCTAGTCCATTTTACCATCCAAGTGAAGCTGGCAGAGGTAAACACATTGAGCACAGGTTGGATATGGGGAAGACAGGCTACCTGCCCTGCACACAGTAAGCTCTCAGTAATGATTCTTTTTGTTGAGTGAGTGAAAGGAGGATAAATTGAATGGAGACCTACTGAACCAAGAGAGCGGGAACCAGTGTCTTAAAGCTGGAGAACCATTAGAAGTCACCTGGCAGTGCTTCAGAGTCATCTTGCAAGTTCTGCTTTCACTAGTTCTAGGATAGAACCAAAAATCAAAAGAGAAGCTAACTCTAGGTGATTCTGATGTGGCTCCTAGAATGTAGTCAGGTCGCCTCCGTGCACGGGAGGACAAGGCTGGTTGGATGGAGTGCAGGCTAGTTTGTTACAGCTCAGATTAGCCTTGGGTCCCAGGGCCTCAGAGGGCTTCCCCATCCACCCTGCCCAGTGGGTGATGAACGAGTACATGTGCTCTGTAAGAAGTGGGGATGACGGGTTTTCTATTTTCCAGCTGAAGAAAGGTTGTGAGTACCAGGCGGTCGTGCAGCACTTGGAAGAGACCTTTGCCGTCGCCTCCTTGGTAGAGACTGGCCACCTAGCAGCTTTCTCCCTGACCTCTCACCTCAATGACACCTTCCGCTTTGACTCCGAGAAGCTGCAGGTGGGGCAGGGTGTCTCTCTAACCCTCAGTACCACAGAACCAGGAGTGACTGGTCTTCTTTTGGCCGTTGAGGGGCCAGCCGCTAAGAGGACCATGAGACAGACCCGGAAGGACTCGGAGACAGTCGATGAGGATGAGGAAGTGGATCCGGCTCTGGTCGTAGGGACTGTAAAGAAGCACACTCTGTCCATTGGGGACATGGTCACAGGGACGGTCAAGTCCATTAAGCCCACCCATGTGGTTGTGACCCTGGAAGACGGCATCGTGGGCTGTATCCACGCCTCCCACATTCTAGATGACGTTCCGGTGGGCACGTCCCCTACCGCCAAGCTGAAAGTTGGGAAGAAGGTCACTGCCCGAGTGATTGGTGGGAGAGACATGAAGACATTCAAGTAAGGAGGCTTTGGGGGATGGGAGATTGTCGTGTCCTAGTCGTGGGAGGAGGAATGGAATGGAGGCAGGTTCCAAAGAGACACACAAATTAGGTTTTCTTATAACTTACCAGAACATTCACCAAAGAATCCTTTTGTATGTCTTTTTTTTTTTTTGTCTTTTTGCCTTATTTGGGCTGCACCCACGGCATATGGAGGTTCCCAGGCTAGGGGTCTAACAGGAGCTGTAGCTGCCGGCCTTCGCCACAGCCACAGCAACGCGGGATCCGAGCCACATCTGCGACCTACACCATAGCTCACGGCAATGCCGGATCCTTAACCCACTAAGCAAGGCCAGGGATCGAACCCGCAACCTCATGGTTTCTAGTCAGATTCGTTAACTACTGAGCCACGACGGGAACTTCCTGTCTTTGTTTTTTTAATGGTGTGTGATATAGTGGTTAAGAGCATTGATTCAGAGTGAGATCTGGGTGTGAATTCCAAATTGGCCACTAAAATTCTGCAAGCATGATTTAAGTAGTTACTTAACTCTGAGTTGTATTTTCCTAACTTGTGAAGTGAGAGTCATGGTACTGACTACATTGTTGGGCCGTTGACCAGACGGGAAGAGAGAACATCCAGCATGTGGTGTGCCTGGTGGGTTGTCTGACACAGAGTTACTGCCCGGTGTATTCAGCAGTTAATATAATCCATTCCCCACTGCATACCTTAATTATACTTGTTTACTTTAAATCTGGTTACAGTATAGTTTTGCAGCAGAAATCCTTGCAGTAAGAAAAGCAAAAAAAGAATTATTCCAAGTCTAGCCAGTAATTTGCATACAAATTTCAGTAACTGTGGGACCTTAAGTAAGTCATTTGCCTCACTAGACCTCACTTATTTTTAGAACGAAAGAATTGAAGTATATAGTCTGTAAGGAAAAAATCTTTTCAGGGTTTAATATGGCAATCCTAAAAATCAGATGAGCCAGCTCCTTAATATTTACTGATGCCTCAGGCCTGATGCATTACCAGTGGGTGGTGTGGCAGTGGAGCTGGTAGTTTTTAAGCTTGGTTTGGTGGAAAGTTAGAAACTCTGGTCTCCAGATTGTGGTGTTAGAGTAAGAGAAATGATCTGACCTTGTTTGTCTCTCCAGGTTTCTGCCAATAAGTCATCCCAGATTTATTCGAACCATCCCGGAGCTGAGTGTGCGGCCAAGGTGAGGAGAACTCGGGGGTCTCGTGGAAGGAGCCACGGGGCTTTGGAGTCAGGAGACGCAGCTCTAGTCTTGTGTGTATTTGTTTTGGCTGCTGCGTTCAGAGGCTTGATGTGGGATCTCAGTTCCCAGACCAGGGACTGAACCAGGCCACAGCTGTGAAAGTGCTGAATCCTAACCATTAGACCACCAGGGAACTCCAGAGATCTAGTCTTGATTCAGCCACTGTCGTGATTAACTTTGCTGCCCTCTGTCCTGGTTGTCTTACTTCTCTAGCAGGGATATTTGTCTCTCATAGGGCTAGTTAGAGGGGATTATATGAAAGTTAATGTAAAAGCTGTATTCAGGGTTTAAATATCAGTGTAAAGGCTGATTGCAGGTCTGCTGACATGTAAGAAAAAGAAACACTTTTGCTCTCAGCACAGTTTTCTACAACTCAGAAATTCCCTAAATAACCACCATATAGCCAAGAATACCTGTTCTTTGAGTGTGGACTGCTGCTTGGTGACTGAAATTTTAGGTCATGCTCTGGTGGGTCTAGAGGGATGTTCCGTGAGGAATTCTGAGTGAACTAGTAGAACTGGTAGTTCCATACAGAGGTGGATCCAACTTGTCTGGGGTCATTTTTTTTTTTTTCTTTTTGGCTGCCTATGGCATTAGGACCCCAGGCCAGGGGTCAAATCTGAGCCACAGATGTGACCTGTGCCACAGCTGCGGCAACACTGGGTCCCCAACCCACTGTGCTGGGCCAGGGATCAAACCTGCATCACCTCAGAGACGCTGCTGGATCCTTAACCTGTGTACCACAGCAGGGACTCCTTTCTGGGGTCATTCCTTCAGAGGATCTTAAACATGCTGATTCACAGGCCTATCTGCTTCCCCCATTAAAAAAAAAAAAAAAAACAGATTATTGGAATTGACAGAGCTAGATTCACAGGACTGTGCAAAGTGCCCCTGTAGGATTAGGCCCGGACCCATCTAGACTGTAAGTCTTATGTACCTAGGATGTTATGAAAGGGCCTCCTAAGTAACTTTCCAAAGGTAGTCAGCATCCAGGTTTTGTCAGCATCCTGAAGGGTACAGACAGAAGTGGGATATTTCTGAGAAGGATTGCATCTGAGGTAGGGAAATAATCCTCGAACCTCGAGTTCCAGATGCTAACAACACACTTGAACCTCAAAGTAATCCCTTTAGTTCCAGAATAATGAGATTTGGTGGATGCACACTCTCTCCTATTTGTTTAATCTGTGGTTTCCTTAGTTTTGTAGATCCAATTGTGTTCCTTTGTGGTGGAAACAGAGACGTCCTCACAATTCATTGTTTTAGCCTGCAATGTCTTTACTTCTGAAGTGTGAGGTCTTGTTTGAGTGTGAGGGTTGCAGTCAAGTAGTTTATTCAAGCTAGGAGTAGATTTTTTTTTTTTTTTAATGTATTGAAATATAGTTGATTTACAGTGTTGTGCTAGTGTCAGGTATACAGCAAGGTGATTCAGTTATATACAAATATGTATATATGTGTATGTATATACTCTTTTTTTACATTCTCTTCTATTATAGGTTATTATAAGATATTGAGTATAGTTCCCTGTGTTACAACAGTAGAACCTTGCTGTTTATTTATATAGTAGTGTGAATCTGCTAATCCCAAACCCTTAATTTATTCCTCCCCAGCCCTTTTTCCCTTTTGGTAACCATAGTTTATTTTCTGTGTCTTTGAGTCTACTTCTGTTTTGTAAAAGAAGTTCATTTAAAAAAATTTTTTTTTTAGTTTCCACATTTAAGTATATCATGTGATATTTGTCTTTGGTGTAGTTCGCTTAGTATGATAATCTCTAGGTTTATCCATGTTGCTGCAAGTGGCATTATTTCATTCTTTTTTATGGCTGAGTAATAGCCCATTGTATATGTACTACACTTTCTTTATTCACTCATCTGTCGATAGACACATAGGTTGCTTCTATGGGTAGATATCTTAAAATAATGAATACTGCAAGGGGTGAGTCAAAATCAGGAGGAAGAAACATGTTTAATTAGTGGTGTTGACTTACTGAGGAAATGTAGTCGGAATAATTTTTTTTTTTTAGCCCACCTGCGGCATGCAGAATTACCTGGGTGAGGGATCAAACCCGTACCTTAGCAGTGACCCAAGCCGCTGCGGTGACAATGCCAAATCCTTAACCCACTGAGCCACACAAGTACTCTAGTGTAGCCAATATTTTTATTCCCCACTCATATATGGAGATCTTGTGAACAAACAGAATGTCCTGTGTGCTACAGCTGAGATCAGGGTTGGTGAGTATCACTCAAGCTAGATAAGATGCTTACTGCTCAGTTACTGCTTTGGAGGGCCAGGAGTTAGGGCAGAGCAGTTCAGGAGTCTTCACATGTACCTCTGGAATTCCTGCTACACTGGTTTTGATTTGTATTTCTTTAATTATTAGTGATGAGCACTTTTCCTTATGCTTCTTAGACATTAGTATATCGTCTTTGGAGAAAAGTCTTTTCAAGTCCTGTTTTTCAGTCAGGTGGTTTTTGTTGTTGTTACTGAGTTGTAGCCTAATTTCTTATGAGGACACCAGTCATACTGGATGAAGCCCACCCCAAGGACTTTGTTTTAGTTTAATTGCCTCTTTAAATAAATGCCTTATCGGAGTTCCCTTAGTGACTCAGTGGTTAACGAATCCGACTAAGAACCATGAGGTTGCGGGTTCGATCCCTGGCCTTGCTCAGTGGGTTAAGGATCCGGCGTTGCTGTGAGCTGTAGTGTAGGTTGCTGATGCGGCTCAGATCCCGCATTGCTGTGGCTGTGGCGTAGGCTGGTGGCTACAGCTCCTGTTAGACCCCCAGCCTGGGAACCTCCATATGCCCCAGGTGCAGCTCTACATAAAGGCAAAAAGACAAAAAAAAAAAATATTCTGCAACTTGTTTTTTTTCACTCAAAATTTTGTTTTTAAAAAAAAATTTTTTTTGTTTTGAGGTTTGTTTTTGTGCCTAGAGTTAAAATAGTAATCTGTCTGTGACTGTGCTAAACTATATGTATATTCTCAAACTGATGGAGGACATTTAAGGTTGTTTCCAGTTTTTCCCTTTTATAAATAATGCCAGAGTGAATATCCTTGAACTTGTTCCATTGCTTATCTGTGCAGGGATTTCTCTAGGGTGGAAATACTGGGTCATAAGATATATGCATTTCAGCTTTACTAGTATGTGAGTTTCCTGAGTTTCTGTATTCACCAGGGTTTGCTATCATATCTTACGGTTTTACCAGTATTATTGTACCATTTTATTGATGGTTTCTGTTTTGTTTTAGAATTTTTTTTTTTTTATCTTTTTGCCTTATCTAGGGCCGCACCCGCGGTATATGGAGGTTCCCAGGCTAGGGGTCTAACAGGAGCTGTATCTGCTGGCGTTTGCCACAGCCACATGGGATCCGAGCCATGTCTGCAACATACACCACAGGTCACGGCAACGCCGGATCCTTAACCCACTGAGCAAGGCCAGGGATCGAACCCACAACCTCATGATTCCTAGTCGGATTCGTTAACCACTGAGCCACGACGGGAACTCCTGTTTTAGAATTTTGAATTGGTAAGCTGGACTAGGTTGGAACAGTGGGAATTCTTTGATTCCTTTGAAAAAGTGATTTGTAGACTGATAACTTTCAGACCACATCTTGTTGCTTTTCTGAGAAGAAAAGGAGGCTCAAGAAAGCAATAATGGCAAAGTAGCACAGAGGACAGAGCCCTGGATTTTTGAGTTGGGAGCTCTGACTTCACCTCGTGGGTCAGTAGCATAAAATGAGTTTAATAACATCTGTCCTACCTGATTCACACATGACAGTATTTAGATTATTTGTGGATACAGTTCTGAAAACTGTAAAGCAATAGCAAAAATATTGAAAGAAGTAAAACAGTTTTGTTTCCTAAACTTATAAAGATTATGGTTGGCTACCTAATTTACTGCTTGTTCATACCTAGATGAGTGAGTTGGAAAGGATTAGCTTTCATGCAGGTATTGTGAACATTCTTTGCTCTTTAAGGAGAGAAATGGGGCTGTGCGTGGTGGGTGTGTCTGAGTTAGGGGAGTCCCGAACAGTTGATCCATGGCTACATGGGGGAGATAGTTTCAAGCTAGCAGCTTATCCAGAGGTTGTTTTACTCTTTCCATTGCCTTTCTGCGAACAGTGAACTAAAGAAGGATGGCCACACTGCTCTCGACACTCACTCTGTTAGCCCCTTGGAGAAGATTAAACAGTACAAGGCTGGTCAGACTGTCACTTGCTTCTTGAAGAAGGTGAGTAGGGCACGCCCTGCAGTGTGATGCCATCCTTCTTACAGGAGAAGAGGGGAAGGAGCTGACAATGACCATTCATACTAGGCTTTGAACCTGTGTTTGCTGCCATGCTGGTTTGTGGGAAACAACACAAGGCCTATGCTCCTAGAAAACTTCCAGTCTAATCAAGGAGCTAAATTTATGGCTTGCAAAACAGCCAGTAAGCAACTCACAATTCCACATATTTTGTAAATAATATAAAATTCAAATTTCAGTGTCCACAAAGTTTTTCAAAACACACACACACACAGAAATAAAATATTTTAAATAAAAATTAAAGTATTTTATTTAAAATAAAGTGTTGGATTTTAGGTTTTCGCCTTTTATGAAGTTCAGGTACAGTGCAAAGCATTTATGTAATTGGGTGCCAGATTATGTGTTCTAACTCCAGGTGGAATAGGAGTTGAATAAAGGGAAGAGATCAGAGAGAACTCTGTAGCTGGAATATATCAGAGAGAGGTTTGGTCTGGGCTTGACCTTGAGGGATAATTCTTCATTGCTTCCAGATGCTTCCTCCATGGGCATCTATCTGAGTATGTCCATGGTCCTTGATCACTTTAGTTACCTCTTGTCTATAGACATTGATGAACCCAGGATGCCTCAGAGTGGTATTTAAAACTCTTCATAATCTGACTTCATGAATCTTGTGTTCCAATCACACTGAAAACCTCCTCTCTCTCTTCTTCTTGTTTTTACTTCTATACTGGGGTACCCTCTATTCCTATTGCCCATAACCCTTCCAGGTCCACACAGATAACTCTCCCTTCTTAGTCTTTCTCCTATGGAGTCCCGTGGCATTGTGTTCTATCATGTTGCTTTTTGCTCTAGTTATTTGCTTTTCTTTTTTTTTTAGGGCTGAGCCCACGGCATATGGAAGTTCCCAGACTAGGGGTCGAATTGGAGCTACAGCTGCCAGTCACAGCTGCAGCCACAGCACTGCAGGATCCAAGCCACGTCTGCAACCAACACCACAGCTCTTTTTTTTTTTTTTGTCTTTTTGCCTTATCTAGGGCCGCATCAGTGGCATATGGAGCTTCCCAGACTAGGGATCTAACAGGAGCTGTAGCCGCTGGCCTTCGCCACAGCCACAGCAACGTGGGATCTGAGCCGCGTCTGCAACCTACACCACAGCTCACGGCAACGCCGGATCCTTAACCCACTGAGCAAGGCCAGGGATCGAACCCGCAGCCTCATGGTTCTTAGTTGGATTCGTTAACCACTGAGCCACGACGGGAACTCCAACACCACAGCTCAAGCAAGGCCAGGGATCAAACCTGCATCCTCGTGGATGCTAGTCGGATTCATTTCTACAATGAGACCGTCTCTAGTTATTTGCTTATTCATTTGACTCTTACAAACTGTGATCTCGCTGAAGACAGATCCTGGCTTTTATTTGTCACTCTCATGCCGAGTACGTAGTGACTGCCTGGTAAATGTTTTGTTGAGTTGACTTGAAAATTGGGGTATATATTTAGGGCAAAACACTGTGTCAATAGTGGAATCTAATTTGATTTAGAAATAAGATGTTAGTCCCTGAAGTCACCAGGCACAGCACAGCTTGGAGGAAGTGATGGAGGTCAGCAGGATTGGTCCTGCTGCTTGAGGACGTCTCTGAGGCTTTTTGCCTCCTCATCTGCTGAGGCACCAGGAGGGGTACATGCTCTACTGGGCTTGGGAAGGCTCTGAGCTAGACTCTTGAGTGAAACATTTGAGAAGTGGAAGTTGGACAGGGCCAGTAAGATGTAGAGGTGAGCTCCTGTTCCTTGGGGAAAAGTGTAGGATTGCGGCCCTTTCAGCCCTGTGATTTTAAGAGAGTGTTTTAATGAAGGAAAAAGAAGAGATGCTTGTATTCACTCCACTCCATTTCTCTTCCTGTCCGCCCCCCCCCCCAGTACAACGTGGTTAAGAAATGGCTTGAGGTGGAGATTGCTCCAGATATCCGGGGGAGAATTCCCTTGCTGCTCATGTCGCTTAGCTTCAAGGTAGGTGTGCCTGGGATCCCTGGAGAGGAAACCCTGAGCTTGACTCGGTGTGTCTGTTGCGTGCTTACAGTGGGTGTAGGGAACTGTGCGCTTATTCAGGAACTGGTTTGGGAGATGCTGTGCTGACTTCAGTGCTGTCGTTTTGGATAAATGGCAGGCCTTTCTCCAAGCATCAGAGGAATTTTCTTGTCCTTGCAGGTTCTGAAACATCCAGATAAGAAGTTCCGGATTGGCCAGGCCCTGAAGGCCACCGTGGTCGGCCCAGATTCCTCCAAGGCCTTCTTGTGTCTCTCACTCATAGGTGTGGTGATGACCTGGGACCTGGTCAGGGAGGGTGGGGGTAGAAAGGAGCAGGGAGGGGTCTTCAGTCATTCCCCGGGGTGAGGGAGTCCTCAGAAAGCCTAGTGTGCAGGCCGTGACCTTGGAACAGTTTTTCTCTGTGGCCTGTGTCTGAATCACCTTTACCTACACAGCTGATTTTCGTAGGTGTCTGAGAAGAGTTATCCTCCACGTGAGACCGGGGTTCTTGTTTAGACGGCACGGTGGTCTGGGTCTGTGTGGTCACTCTGGGCCTCTCAGCCTGGACACCCCAGAGTCTGGCCGCCCTCCCCTCCCCTGGCCTGTTATTGGGCAGCATCCCAGCTTCTTTCTTGGCTCATTTTCTCTTCTCTGAATCTTGTTCATTCTCCTGCAGGTCCTCACAAGATGGAGAAGGGGGAAGTGGCCATGGGCCGCGTGGTGAAGGCAACCCCCAAGGAGGGGCTGACTGTCTCCTTCCCCTTCGGGAAGATCGGGAGAGTCAGTATATTTCACGTGAGTGACTCCTACTCAGAGACGCCCCTGGAGGACTTCACCCCACAGAAGATTGTCAGGTAGGCCGGCTTCTCGTCCTCTTTTCAGCTGTCTGTGGGATTGGCGGGAGCTTTTTGGTTTGTTTTTAATTATAGATGTGATTTTGTACCAGAAAAAAAAATGTATATAAAATGAAAATTGCTGTTGCTTCTCTCTTTCTCTACCACTTTTTGCCGTTATATACTTTGATATCTGTCTTTCAAGACTTTAGCATATATGGGTATAATTTGCCCTTATGTAATAGTAGAATTTCATTTTATATACTTTGCTGCAACTTGTTTTTTTTTTTTTTGCCTTTTTTTCTAGGGCTGCACTCGCAGCATATGGAGATTCTCAGGCTAGGGGTTGAATCGGAGCTGCAGCCACTTGCCTCCACCACAGCCACAGCAACGTGGGATCCGAGCTGCATCTGCCACCTATACTATAGCTCACGGCAACGCCAGATCCTTAACCCACTGAGCGAGGCCAGGGATCGAACCTGCAACCTCATGGTAATACTTTTTTAGTATTCCCTTATGTGGGTTTTTTTGTTTTCTTCCATTTTTGGCCACCCCATATGGAGCTCCTAGGTCAGGTGTCAGATCCAAGCTGTACTTGCGACCTAAACCGAAGCTGCTGCGAAGCTGGATCCTTAAACCCTGCCCTCTTGCCAAGCCAGGGATCGAACCTGAATACCAGGGCTCCAACCTTAATAGCAGGGCCCCCAAGACACCACTGAGCCCATTGCGCCACAGCAGGAGCTCCCCATTGTGTGTTTTTTAAAAATTACAGTTTATTTAAACAATTCTATTGATGTACAATAATGTAGAAGTTACCGTCTTTGCACAGTGTGTTTGGATACTAGTGCAAGCGTGTCTGAAATAAAATCTAAGAAGTGAAATTGATAGGTCAAACAAATGTTCATTTTTCCAGAAGTGCCTTCTGAAAGAACTGTGCTGATTTTTATCTCCATTAACAATAAATATGATTGTTCATTTCTTGCACCCCTATCAACACTGGATATTCTTAATTTTAGGTCTTTGTCATTGAATAGGCTAAAATTGATCTCTCGTTTTAACTTACGTTTCTTTTACTGGTCATTTTTCATGTTTATTGTCTGTTTATGTTTGTTCTGTACTTTGGCCAAGTTGCTTCCTCATTTTAATATTGAAGCGTTCATATATTTAATGTTAAAAAATTGATCTGTACATGTTCTCTCTAAAAGGATAGCAGTAACCTTTTGCAGTTGAGGGAGTGCCTTATTTATGAACTATTTTGGATGCACAAAAATGAACCTACCTCAGAGTTTTAAAACCATCTTATAGCCTGAATAAACTAGCATTGGAGAGGGATAGTTCACCTTGGTACAATTCTGACTTTCCTGACAATCCAAGTTACCCAGCAGTGGAGCAGATGCCTTCAGGAGGCAGAGGCTGCAAAGTAGTAATCGATCTTTCCCGTCTCGAGTGTCCCTGCCCCCAGCACCTGCCTAAATTCTTTACGACTTGTCAGAGCTAAATGGCACAAAAATACCCAGGACCTAGGAGGAGAAGAAGGAGTCAGAGAGAAATCCATGATCATCTCTGATTTGTTTCTTCTTCTTTTTTTGGTTGTTAGGGCCGCACCTGTGGCATACGGAAATTCCCAGGCTAGGGGTCGAATCGGAGCTGCAGCTGCTGGCCTCTGCCACAGCCATAGCCACGCCAGATCTGAGCCACGTCTGCGACCTATTCCTCAGCTTGTGCCAATGCAGGATCCTTTAACGCACTGAGTGAGGCCAGGGATCGAACCTACCTCCTCATGGGTAATAGGTCCTTAACCGGCTGGACCACAATGGGAACTCCTCTGCTTTATTTCTTGAGGCTTACAAAATACAGGTGTGATTTTTTTTTTAGCAAAATATTTTTTTAATATTAAAAAAATAATATTTTATTGCAGTTAAATGTATGAGCATTCAGTTGTAATTTTTTCATCTGTCTGATGTGGCTAAGTTAATTGCCTAAAGGTAGATGATGTCACCAGGTCCTTTCCTGCTCTGGTAGAAAAGGCAGGCGCCTGTCATGGGAGAATTCAGATTATATTGTTGCCAAGATCCTTTCTACTGATAAGATTCTATACTTTGTGACTAGGCTGCTACTTGCCATTTTAGATAAAATGAGTTTGGAAACCCCCCCAAAGAATACACCCTGCTCTCCCTCCCAGAAGCCTTCCCTTCTAGGCTCACTGATGGGCCTCCTCTGAACTGCTGCCGTGAGCCTGCAGGGGTACCAGGCTGTCTGTCCCCTGTCACGGTTTCCTGTGATAAGTCTGTCTCTCCATGAGGCCAGACCCTCCCAGCCTCCAACACAGGCTGGTCCCACCTCCTCAGTACTCCCCGCACAGCTCTGTGTGTCTCCAGAGGGCTTGTGTGTCTCCTCTTGTTTTCTCCTCCCAGCACCCTTCTTGGATGAGAAGAGCAAGTAGTGTTATGTTCACTTGACGGACTAGTAAACTGAGCCCCAGAGAGGGGACTTGTCCCTAGTCCCTGAGCAGGTGGTCAGCAGAATGAAGAACAGAGCCCTCACTCACCAGTTGCTCTGCCTTGTGGAGAGGAAGCCGGGGCCCTCTCTCGTCTCTGGAGGTGTGGCGTCAGTGTTTCCTTTTCTTTTGCTCTCATTCTAGGTGTTATGTCCTGTCCAGTACAGGCCCTGTGTTGACTTTGTCTCTGCGATCATCCAGGTGGGTGTCTGTTGTCAGGATGGGAACTGGGGGAGACCCCCCCCAGGGACCAAGAGGAGGCCGTGTGGGTCTGACACAGAGCTTTGGGCCTCCCAGCTTGCCTCTCTGCCTACCCCCATTTTTATCCAGAGAGGCTGAGGACATTCACTTTGTAGAAGAACCTGTCTGCTCAGGCCCTTGTCTCCCAGGGAGAGGTCCACACATCTAGAGCGGTGTTGAAGGGTGCTAGCCCTGGTGAGCCAGGGGGACTTAACGTCCAAGGTTCCATAGTCGGGGCGAGTGTGCCGTGACGTGGATTGGCCCGGGGTCCTGGTTTGCAATGGATGTTTATGAGCTTTGACCTCCCTGTGTCTTGCTCAGCCTCTCCCTATTGCTATTAAAGTTGTCCCTGCCAACAGGACTTTGGGGGGGGTGGGGGCTGGGCTCTGGAGTTGATGTCCTAGTGACGGGTCCAGAGTCATATTCTTGCAAAGTGTGATCATCACAGATGAGTTGGCGGTGGGGTAGGGGGAAAAGGGTTAGAGGTTCCTGTATGTAACCTTTTATTCCTTTAGGACAAACCCAGAGACGAAAAGCAAAATAGCAGATCCTGAGATTAACTCCATCGAGGACATTGAGGAAGGGCAGCTTCTGAGGGGCTATGTGAAGTCCATCCAGCCGTCCGGCGTCTTCTTGGGGTGAGTGAAGTGGAGCCTGGGGACATGGGTGGGACCTGAGTGTCCCCCTGGGGTCTGTCCTGGTTGGCCTCCTCCTCCCCTCAGTCTCTGGAGGGGAGATGAAGAAAGAGGAGTCTGAGTTCCCACCAGTGATTTTTTTTTTGGGGGGTGAGGGGGAACTCCTCAATATCTTTATTTTTTATTTTTTAATGATTTTTTTCCCATTATAGCTTGTTTATAGCGTTCTGTCAATTATCTGCTGTACAGCAAGGTGACCCAGTCACACATAGATACATACATTCTTTTTTCTCACATTGTCCTGTTCCATCATAAGTGACTAGATGTAGTTCCCAGTGCTATATACAGCAGGACCTCATTTCTTACCCATTCCAAAGGCAATAGTTTGCGTCTATTAACCCCAAATTCCCAGTCCGTCCCACTCCCTCCCGCTTGGCAACCACAAGTCTGTTCTCCATGTCCATGATTTTCTTTTCTCCCACCAATGTTTTATTCCAGTTTTTTTATACTTTCAAGAAGGATTTGAATTATTCTTGTTTGGTGTTTTAGACAAAGAATACTGTGTGTCCATAGTCATAATTTATAAATGTTCCGTGAAATAGCGTGGTGTTCACACCAGTAAATGTTACAACCTTCCCTGCTGTAATTGTTTCCTCATTTTCTTCTTTTCCAGCAGTTTATGATTTGTACCTTGTGATGCTTTGATACGGTGTGAAAAATACCTTTCGATCATATCTTCATTATGCTTTATAATTTTTCCAGTTTATAAAGCCCTCTAATTTTGTTCAATGCCAGGAACTTAGGTCGCCTGTAAATCCTGCTCACGATTTGGGTCTCTGGGAAAGTGGAGGCACCAGGCTTGGTTGGGACTCCGTAGTTTTTATGACCATGGAACCTTTGTGTGTGTGTGTCTCTCTCTCTCATCAGCCTTGGCCCCTCGGTTACGGGTCTGGCCCGGTACTCACACGTCTCCCTGCACAGCCCGGCCAGGAATGCCCTTTATGACAGATACCTCCCCGAAGGGAAGCTGCTCACAGCCAAAGTCCTAAGGTAGGTGCCTTCTCTCTCTCCCTCCCTTTCTCTCTCAGCCCTTTCTCTGGGAGCCCTGAGGAGGAGATTTAGAGGTGAGCTTTAAACCTGATGGTTTAGGTAGCGGTGAATTCAGTATTCAGATAAATGAAATCCCTCTGTTTGGAGCCTTCCACCTCAGCTCCTCAAGGCAGATGTGGAGACTTCTCTGCACAGGCACCTGTTGTTGACAGAGGATGGGCTATTACAACTGCCTTGGGTATTTTTCTGCAAAGCATGATACGGTGTGCAAACCATTCCTAAGATTACTGTCTGGATTCTGAGGCAGGTGGGGGCAGGGCCCCTAAAACTGTGGGCTGCGTGCTGCACCCGTTGTACTCTTTATGTTGTACTCATTGTCGCCTCTCCCTGTCTCCCTGTTGTTGTAGCCTGAACCACCCGGAGAACCTGGTGGAGCTGTCATTCCTTCCCGGTGACACTGGAAAGCCAGACGTGCTTTCAGCCTCCCCAGGGCTGTCACTTCTGAAGCAGGAGGGGAGGGACACGGAGGCAGAGGAGAGAGAGCATGAAGGAGAAGGCGAGACAGAGAAGAGGAAGAGTCAGAAAAGGAAAGAGAAGAGCAGTGGGAAGGGGCAGGAGCAGGTGCTGCTGCCCAGCAAGGAAAAGAAAGAGCCGCAGAGACCACAGGCGAAGAAGCCGGGCAAGCGGCCACACCCGGAGTCCAGGAGTGAGCAGGTGCGACCCTCGGGGAGCGTGGCGTTCCCTTGGGAAAGAGAGGGCCTTTCAGAAGCCGCCGGGCAGCTACCTAGCTTCTAGGCTGAGAGCAGCTTGAGTGGGATGGGGCACGGGGTGCCGCGGGCAGGGGCAGGGGGAGGGCAGTGCCCTGGGCACGAAGCGGGGCTCAGCATTTTCCCCGCCTGTCATCCCAGGAAAGCGTGAACAAGAAGCAGAAGAAAGCTGCTCCATCCGAGGAGGAGGACAGTGGTGTGGAAGTGTATTACCGGGAAGGAGAAGAGGAGGTGGACGAGCCCGGCATGCAGCCCAAGGTGAGGGCAGCGCTGAACGGGGAGAAAAGGCCCCTCCGGGAGGGAACTCCCCTGTCTCCTGCACCAGGGCTGGGCTGTCTTCAACCGTGCTCTTCATTCTCTGTAAAACAGGAAAAGGTGGCCGGCTTCTCCTTGATCAGTCATCACTCCTGAGGAGAGGGCCCTGCTTCAGCCACTGAGTGGGCTGTAAAAGTCAGTTCTAATCGATGTTACTGTGTAGAGCTGAATTAAGTTAGTGGGACGGGCAGAGAAAAGGAAGCTTAGCCTTAATGAGCCTGTGTCCCAGTTTGAAAAGTGAGGACAGCACTCCTGGACCTGAGGATGGGTGTGGAAGGCTTCCCAGACTTTAGGTTTCATTTGTCATACCTGTGTCCTAGCTCTACTGCTGTTTTATACATGTTTGTATTTATGTGTATGCATATGTAGTTAAAAAATGAGTATTTAAATTTATTTATTAACAAAGAAAGCTTTTGAAGTTCCCTCCGTGGCTCAGCGGTTAACAAACCCGACTAGGATCCATGAGGATGCGGGTTCAATCCCTGGCCTCGCTCATTGGGTTAAGGATCTGGCATTGCCATGAGCTGTGGTGTAGACCGCAGATATGGCCCAGATCCCATGTTGCTGTGGCTGTGGTGTAAGCTGGCAGCTGTAGCTCTGATTCGACCACTAGCCTGGGAACCTCCATATGCTGCAGGTGTGGCTCTAAAAAGCAAAAAAAAAAAAAAACAACTACCAAAAAACAAAGAGAGCTTTTATGTCACTACCATGAGGTTTCCCCAGTGAACCTGGCCCTGGGCGGAGAGGAGAGGTCTCTGGGACCCGTGGGAGTCCCAGCTTCTCCGGGTGGAAAGGGGCTGGCGACCAGGGGCGGCCCGAGCCCAGTGCTCTTCCTCACGTGCACCTGTGATCCTCCAGAAGAAGCACACCAGGCCGGCAGAAGCGCCCCGGCTGCAGCTGTCTTCCGGCTTCACTTGGGACGTGGGGCTGGACTCCCTGACCCCGGCCTTGCCACCTCGCGGAGAGAGCTCAGACAGCGAGGAGAATGAGAACCCAGAGCCAGCCACGGTGCTGTATCTTCCGGGGCTTTGTCCTTTTGGCAGGGACGCTTGGTGCTCTGTCCTTGCCTGGGTGTTGATTCAGGCGGGGTGGGACCCTCTCCCGGCAGGGTTGGGACCCTCTTAGGCTGGAGTATTTATAGAGCTCGAGGACTGCCCTGTCGGCTCCTAGCTCCCACCGCAGGGTCCGAGGAACAGATCACTCACTTGCTGTTCTGCCTTGCATAGCAGAAGAAGAAAAGCAAGAAGGAAAGGGAGCTGGAGAAGCAGAAGGCAGAGAAAGAGCTGTCTCGCCTTGAGGAGGCGCTGATGGATCCCGTGCGACAGCCGGAGTCGGCAGATGACTTTGACCGACTTGTGCTGAGCTCCCCCAACAGCTCCATCCTGTGGCTGCAGTACATGGCCTTCCACCTGCAGGCCACGGAGATCGAGAAGGCCCGGGCCGTGGCCGAGAGGGCTCTCAAGACCATCTCCTTCAGGTCCCAGCCTCACCCCCTGCCATGCAGCCGGGTCTTCCTGGGGGCGGGGGGTGTCTCCCTGGGTTGCAGGCCCTGCTGCCCCTGGCGCGCTTCCTCCTTGGCAGGGTGGCCAGTGTTTGGGTGGCTGCCACCAGGGCTCATGGGTTAGCAGACTCTCTCAGATGTGTTGTCTGTGAAACAGATCTGCTCATTTATATTTAATGGTTGTCTTCAGTGAGGTGGCTAAGAGTAACCTTTACACCTGAGTCCCGCACCCCAGGTGCCCCTACCTGGAGCACAAGTAGAGGAGGGCAAGCAGCTGTCCACGTACCTGGGTGGAAGCCCTGTCGGTGGCCACTTTGCAGGCAGGACAGAGGGTAGAGCGGGTTTCCTGAAGGCCAGTGGAGAGGAATGGCTCTCCTTGGCATCATTTTCTAAGTTTGAGGAAAGATTCAGACCATAGATTCTACTCCTTCCAGCCCAGACCTCGGGTCGCTTTGAGATTTGATAGGCTTCCTTCCCAGGAATGGAGGCAGAAGCCAGGGGGGCCCTGCAGCTGTGGGGTCGGGGTTCCTGTTTCATGTGAGCTGCAGTGGAGACAGGGCCTCTGGGTGCCAGCCCTTGGGGTGGGAATGGAGCCTGGGGGGAGGGTGTGGTTCCAGTCCCTGGATGGGCACGGGGGCCTCGCTGGGCTGAGATGCTGGCGCTCACGTGCTGACCGCTCTCCCTGCAGAGAGGAGCAGGAGAAGCTGAACGTGTGGGTGGCGCTGCTGAACCTAGAGAACATGTACGGCTCCCAGGAGTCCCTGACCAAGGTCTTCGAGCGGGCCGTGCAGTACAACGAGCCTCTCAAGGTCTTTCTCCATCTGGCCGACATCTATACCAAGTCGGAGAAATTCCAGGTGGGAGTCTGGGCCAGGCGGCCCGCTGCCGGGGGGTCCCCAGTCGCTCAGAATCAAGCCCCTGGGAGTCCCTGAGGCAGCGAGGACGTCTCGGGGGGAGAACCCCTGCCTCTGGACCCAGTCCCACCCCAGGTTTGCTCACCTTCCAAGAGGGAGACGTTTCCCCACCTCTCCTTTAGGGATGTGGGGCCGGGATGAGGGAAGTGAAGGGACAGTGGACCCCAGTGAATGTCACTTGGGCTGCTGATGGGTGTCACAGACAGAAGGCGACGTAGCCCCTTTCCATCTCCCCTCGTCACCCGTGTCATGCTCACGTTCTCATGCTCTCGGCACAGGATCAGGAGGGACGCTCCCCCCGCCCCCCATGTGCTCGCCCGCTCCCCTCATTCTTGGAATGGGGCCCAGATAGTGATTGGAGTCTATGAGCCCAGGGCCAGCTTCTCATGAGCATGGCCCCTCGACTGTCGTATCACTCTCTCCTCAGCTTGCCTCGTCTTTCCCACAGGAGGCTGGTGAACTCTACAACCGGATGCTGAAGCGTTTCAGGCAGGAGAAAGCTGTCTGGGTCAAATACGGCGCGTTTCTCCTGCGGAGGGGCCAGGCTGGGGCCAGTCACCGCGTGATGCAGCGAGCCCTCGAGTGCCTGCCTAAGAAAGAGCGTGAGTGCTCATCCCCGGCCGCCCGCCGGCGGTTCCCAAGCACAGTGGGCTCTCCCGCATCTGGGCAGAGGGGTGGGGTCTTCTCATCCAAGAGGTGGGAAAGGAAAGCCTTGCGGAGGGTGTGTTGCTGTCTCTCTGTTGATTATACGCTTGTGAGCAGAGCATGCATTGCATTTCAGAAGCTAAACTCCAAAGACAGAGGAACAAAAAGCAATTGGCACTAAATCTCTTGCTTCTGACTGCCCCATGGGCCACCCCCCATCTCCTCCTCCCCCTCCTGGGCCCAGAGAGTGAGGTGTCTGCTGTGGGAGTCAGAGATCAGCGCCCATCTGTGTATTTGGCCCTGAACCCACCCCATGGTCCCTCTTGTCATCACCTAGGTCTTAGGACCCAAGAGCAGGGAGTCCGGTGTCCAACTCCGTCCCTGCAGCACAGTGTGTTGTGACCAGGGCGTCTGTCTGCTTTCTGACCTGTCCTCTCCCTGCAGACGTGGATGTGATTGCCAAGTTTGCCCAGCTTGAGTTCCAGCTGGGAGATGCGGAGCGGGCCAAAGCCATTTTTGAGAACACTCTGAGCACCTACCCAAAGCGCACTGATGTCTGGTCAGTCTACATCGACATGATCATCAAGCACGGCAGCCAGAAGGAAGTCCGGTGAGCGGGGAGAACAGACTGCGCCCTCACTCCCTATGGGGGCTTGAGGACATCGGCCGAGTAGATGAGTGTTTGCCCCATAGTAGTACTCCTCTTACCATCTGGGAAAACGGCTTTGAGGTGACACAGCAGGTCCCGTGGCATTCACGTTTCCGCTGCTTTTCCTGCCTCAGGGGCCATCCTCTAGTCTTGTCTGGGACCTTGGGTGGGAGGTAGCCTGGCCCCTGGCCAGGAGACTTGGGTTTTCCTCATAATTAACTCTGAGCCTGGCCCTCATTGTAGAGAAGTTCCCTGGCATGATCTTACCCTTGTCCCTCAGCATGGCCCCAGGGCTGGGCAGGCTGAGGTCCACCAAGAACTAGTGCCTCACCCAGGCCTCTTAGGGAGTTTGAAGCAGAACTTTGCTTGGAGTGCCCGCTGTGGCTCTGTGGTAATGAACCTGACTGGTATCCATGAGGTTGTGGTTCAACCCCTGGCCTCGCTCAGTGGGTTAAGGATCCGGCGTTGCTGCGAGCTGTGGTGTAGGTCGTAGACGTGGCTTGGATCTGGCGTTGCTGTGGCTGTGGTGAAGGCCGGCAGCTGCAGCTCCTGTTCAGCCCCTAGCCTGGGAACCTCCACGTGCCGTGGGTGCGGTTTCTCACAGATCCATGTTCTGTTGAGATCCCGTGGGATCCACCTCCCGTTAACTTTGTCCTGATTCACTGTGACTTCAGGACGGTAAGTCCTTTAATCTGTCTGCTCCTCTGGAAAGTGAGGCTGTTCTCTCCCCACGGACAGGCTGGGAGTTAATAATGGTAGAAGTGGGAGTGCTGGGTGACAGAGGGCCGGACTCCAGAGCCTAGAGCAAGGGGGTGACGGCTAACCAGGAATCGTGTGGCCCTCGACCCAGAGGCAAACGCTGGCTGCTCTCCCTCCCAGGGACATCTTCGAGCGGGTCATTCACCTGAGCCTGGCCCCCAAACGTATGAAGTTCTTCTTCAAGCGCTACCTGGACTACGAGAAGCAACATGGCTCCGAGAAGGACGTGCAGGCAGTGAAGGCGAAGGCCCTGGAGTATGTGGAGGCTAAGAGCTCCTTGGTGGAGGACTAGCAGCCGGCTCCTCTGAGGGCCAGTGGCAACCCCCAGACACCTGGGCAGTGAAAAAACTGTGTTCTCTGAGGACTCTAAGTGCTGCTTTTTCTGCAGCATCCTTGAGGTGATCTTGTCAAGATGAAGAAGAACTTGAGATTTCTTACAATTCCTTTTTGCTTGTTTTATTTCAAGAACCAAATTATCTCGTCTTTCTCCTTTTCTAGGGCTGCTCAGGAGTCGCAGGCCGCAGGCTCCTGGGCTCCCATCAGAGCTGAGAGTCTCTCCTGGGGAGCAGGAGTGGAGAGCTGACCCGCAGTGACCCCGTGCCTCTGGGGGCCCTTGGTTCCGCCGGAGGGAGTCAGCAGTGTCGAGGGAGGAGGCCACTCCCCGAGATGATGGGCTCTCTAGGCATTCGCTTAGGCCTTTGTGCCTTTTCATGGAGGCCGTGAGGCTCGGCCAGGAGGGCAGAGGCAGAGCCCAGAAGGGAAAATTAGGGAAGCTGGTGCCTGAGAGGAGGGCCACAGGGTATTGGCTCAAACCACCTGGTGAGGTCTCTTTCCAGGGCCACGGGGGCCCGATTACCTAACCTCTCTGAATCGGGTGCCTGGTTTGTGAAATGGGATTCAAAAAATCCTACCTTAGTGGGTTTTGTGGGTTAAGTGAGAGCTGTGTGCTGTGGGGGCCTGGCGAGTGGGAGGCTGCACAGAGACCTGACAGATGTGCTGTGGGGCTGTGGGAGCTGCACAGCTTCTCTCTCTCCTTGTGGCTCCTCTAACGAGAGGTTGCTGGCAGAGCAACGATTGACGTGACGGTTGTTCCTTGAGACCTGAAGAAGAAGGGGGCGTGATGGGGGCATGGTGCGCCCACCCCGCCCGCACCTCCCTGTAGAATTCCCTGGAAGACCGACTTTCTGCCTTCTTTGGTAAGTAACTACCCCGTTCGTTCCCGGGTTCTTAGAGGCCAGCACAAACCCAGCTGGTTGTTGAAGCCAATTCATTTTTGGCTTGATGTTAAGGGAATTAAAAGTTTTCTTGGGCAGAGCCTTAAATGTCCTGAGAGCTGGAGAGCCTTTCCAGAAGGCAGGACGGGGACGAGGGTGAGGGCATCGAGGTTGGGGAGGTGGCGGAGGCGCTCCGGCAAGGGCGGGCACAGGAACAAGGCCAGGCTGGGCCGGCCTGCTCTTGGTCACTAGCCCTAGGTTACAAGATCTAGGTCCTACCGAATGCAGGTGCGGGATCTGCCAGCTCCTGAAATTTAAGCCGAGCTTCCCTCTGAGAAAGGCCAGTCTCCGTCTGTTCCCCAGATCAAATCAGATAACTGAACCCAGTTAGGGATGGTCGGCCCCAAGGCCTTCCCGAGTGTGGCAACACCTGGCCCTGTACCCAGGCCCTCCCTCCCTCCACTGCAGTCCTGCCCCAGGTCTCTGTCCTCTTCCCTCCCAGGGAATGGCATTGGGGCCCGTCCCTGTGTCCTCCAGCCTGCTGTGGCCCATCCAGTCACCCAGACACCAGGCTGAATTCCTTTGTACTAATAAAAGCTTTATCAAAAATGTATATAAAATAAAGCAGAAGGCGTACGTCAGAGAGCTGCCTCCCAGCAGAGCGCCACTGAGCCAGGTGTCCGTGTGCAGTTACGCGCAAACGCACGCTGTTCATAGAAGGGCGCCTGCTGGTGAGTTTCATCCTCACCCGGCTCTGCTGCCAGGGCTTCCCAGCCAGCGGGTGCTGCCAGTAAAAGGTCCTTACATACTGTTAATTAAGGACCAGATCTGGGAAAGGGACTTTTCTCCAAAGCTGTTGACCAAGTGGCTGGAGGCAACAGGAGAGGGAATTTCTTCAGGTCTGAGAGCCTTCCCGCCAGAGCCGACCACGCTGTCTGCTTGCTCTCACATCTGCCCCCCATTTTGACCTTGTGTTCGTTTCTTCTGGCCTGTTTCCTCCCGAAGCTATAGTTCTGTTTTGTTTTTTTTTTTTTTAAAGTCCTCTCTGATACTGATGTGAGCAGGCAGTGAGGTTCAGTCTGGGGCCAAGCAGTGTCACTGGCAAAGAGTATGGGACCAGGACCCTTAGGAGGCGAGCAGGGCCATCTCTACGTTGTCCGGGGCCGTGCCATTGCCCACCAGGCCCTGGGCCCACTTGTGCAGGCGGCTGTAGAGTGGGAGGCCCTGGTTCTCCCGGTACAGATAGACGCCAGTGATGGCATTCCACTGCGGCCGCGGCTGAGTGCCTTCCACCGGGAACTTGGCAACCAGCTCCTCATCGTCCTTGTCGAGCGCCACGAAGCCAAAGAAGCGGCGCACGTTGTTGGCGGCCAGCACCCGCGAGTGCACCTCGGCCGTGCGCTGGAAGAGCTGGTCCTCGTTGGTGCGGTACTGCGCCCAGTAGGCCTCCTGGCGGTAGCTGAGTGGGGAGCAGTAATGCTTGAGGCACTTGGTCAGGAACACCAGGATGGCCACCACACCGATGAGCAGCCACCCGAAGAGCTGGTCAGAGAAGGGGCAGGGCTGAGGGCAGGCAAGCAGCTCCCTGGAGTCCTACCCACCCGAGAGGAAGTGGCAGGAGCTGGTCAGAGCCGGTGGGCTGAGCTGGACCTGGCGTCAGAACCCCTTGAGGGCTGGCTCTGTCACTTTTCCGGCTCCGGGTTCTGTTCCTCTACAGGCAGAACCTTTTTGCCCTTACTTGGTTGAATTCACACGTTTTCTGTTTTTAGGTACCGCCCCACAGGTCTCCCTCTACATCATCTCAGCCTACCAAAATCCAGCTCAGACCGCCAGGTTCAGCCCTGATGCCACCTCCAGGAAGCCTTCAAAAGCCCCTTGCAGTCTTGCCTTCCCTGAGTCCCCTGTGGCCTGGTTGCTCCTGGTTCCTCAATTTTTATTGTCACTCTGCCTTATTTTGAAATCACCCATGTGCGTGTTTTGCTTGGCTGTGAGCCTTCTGAAGGCTGTACAGAGATCTGTGGATATTTGATCATCATCAAATTTTCTTTCTCTCTATCATCTTCCACCCCCTTTGGTGCCATCTCTGGCCCTCCTTCTCTGCTTGTGTTTCTTATGGACCCAAGAGGTGATGCTTAGAAAATTTTGTACTCTTTCCTCTCCCCCCGCCTCCTTCTCTTGCTTCTCTTGAGTTAATACTTCAGCCATTTTTCTGTTTCTGCCCTTGCCCTCTCTTACTGACCAACTCCTTCAGAGCTGAGCCAGGTTAGGATCAGGGCAGCAGCTGCTGCTTCCTGACTGGACAGCCCTTCCAGTCTCCAGGGACTCCCCTGATGTCAGTGAGGCCTGAGGCTGACTCAGTGCTGGGCAGGAGCCTTTCCCGGCTAGGAACATGCTGGTCCTGTGAGCCGGCTGTGCTGCACTATTAACTCACTGCTGACAGCAACGTTTCCAGGATGGCAGGGGTTCATCTCAGTCTGGCTGGAGCAAAGCTCTTCATCTGTGACTGGGATCAAGACTCTGTCTGAGCAAGAAGAGCGTTCCTTTCATGATTTAAAACTTTCTTATTTGGGAAGTTCCCGTTGTGGCGCAGTGGTTAACGAATCCGACTAGGAACCATGAGGTTGCGAGTTCGATCCCTGGCCTTGCTCAGTGGGTTAAGGATCCGGCGTTGCCGTGAGCTGTGGTGTCGGTTGCAGACGTGGCTCGGATCCCGCATTGCTGTGGCGAAGGCCGGCAGCTACAGCTCCTGTTAGACCCCTAGCCTGGGAACCTCCATCTGCCGTGGGTGTGGCTCTAGATAAGGCAAAAAAAAAAAAAAAGCCAAAAAAACTTTATTTGGGATGAAATTAACCCTTGCGCCACCAAGAGCTAACCCACAGTTACTGAGCTCTGATGCCTGATGCTGACAGTCTAATGCTTTCCTGGAGGGCTCAGCCCTGAGGACAATCTGGGCACCTCCCCACCCGCCACCACGTCAGGGAGAAAGAAGGGCTTCTTTTAAAACAGCCTTACCTGGGACTCGTACTTGAGCCTGCGGCTGACCTCCTCCCGGAAGCCCGACAGGTTGGCAGGGCCCTCCCCGCATGGGAACTTGGCCAGGATTTCCGTGGCATGGGCCAGTGGGAAGCTCTCTTTCTCGGCCGTGAGCGAGGAGGGGTCCACAAACTCACTGAGAGCACAGACATAGGCCTCACCACGCAGCAGGGAGATGACAGACCAGGTGACTGGGGCCACAGCCGCACGGCCTACGATGGAGCTTAGGAGGAGGAAGTTGGGGGCAGCCGAGCAGTTCTTGGTCCTCCGGTACTGGCACTCGGCAACCAGGTTCCAGGTGTGGTTGTTGAGGATGACGCCAATGAGGAAGAGCGCCAGGGCAGGCACCCCGATGGCTGTCAGCCCGTACAGGTAGTTCCGGGCTGGCGAGCAAGGGCAGTGGAAAGCTACCACAGTGAACAGCTCCTGGCTGCCCACCGTGCCCAGGGCTACCAGCCCATTGAAGATCATCACATCCTTGCTCTTGAAGAAAAGCGATAGGAAGCGGAAGTTTTCTGCAATCAGGGCTGCCATGGTGACGGGTCCGCTGGAGGACCAACAGCAAGAGTGGAAGCAGGAAGGGACCCAGACCGGTGGTTCCTGGTGGGACTAGGAAAGCATGTGGGCTGATGGGCACGGTCTTGGCATTTTACCCTCTGCGGTGGCTGGCGTCATGCTTCCTGTGGGACAGTACACAACTGATCAGTGTTTGCCTCTGAAAACAGGAACTGGGGGGGGGGGGTCTTGTGTAGCCAGGATGGTGAGAAAGGACGGAGACTTGGGGAGCCCCGGGGCCTGGGTGGAGTGAGAGAAGCCACTGTTCACGCCCCCTGTGTGTCGGGCACTTCACACCCCTCATTGCCCATCGAGCTCCCGCTCTGAGCTGTGATGGCCCAGTGACAGGAAGTGGAGGCCTCAGGGTGAGCGCTTGCCAGGCTCCCATGGGAGTGGCAGAGCTGTCTCAAGTCTGTCTGCCTGAGCACTTATGTTCTTGTCACCACCACAAGGTTCCCTTAAAATAGGGCCTGGGAATGGCCGTGTGGCATTAGGGAATGTGGGATGTCTACTGGCTTCCCGTTTGGGGTTCCAGGTACTGCTCATGAGCGGAGGGACCTAGGACTGGAGAGTGTGTTCTCAAGGCCTCTGGCCCATGAAGATGTGGAAGCCGAGTGAGTGTCCTGGTGGATAAGGGACTTGAACTTGACCCTGTGATGTGGGACGGGACGGAGGGAGGGGACTCCAGTCAGTGGTGAGCCTGGTGTGGCATCCCTGGAGTTCATAGGAACCTTCCCAGTTTTGGAGACCTCAGGCCCTGGGCTGGTTTAGGAGATCCTGACTCAACAGGCTTCATGACCATTCTCTGGACTTGGGCCTCCTCATCTGTGAAAAGAGGTCATTCTAGTCCTGGCTCTCTTAGGGGTGCTGTGGGGAAAGAGAGGGGGCTAAGCAGAGCCTGACAATCGTCCCGTGTGTGAAACCCTCTATCGCCCTGTCTAGCCCCGAGGGCCCCTCCCAGAGGTGAGGCGGGCGGGACAGTACATGACTGATCAGTGTTTGCCTGATCGATCCTACTTCCTACTTCCTGTGAAGACGATCCTACTTCCTGTGTCGATCCTACTTCCTGTGAAGACGGAGATACTAAGGCCACAGGGGGATAAAGTGTCTCGCTCAAGGCTGTTCAGATACGGAGGTGCCTGGACAGGACTTTCGCACGTGACCTCAGGAGGGCTGGGATGTGGGCAAGGACAGGTACAGCTAAATGAGCCCCTGTCTTCCTGGTCTCCTGCTGACCTTGCTCTGGGCATGCCCGCGAGAGCCCTGGCGAGCCGCCCCTTCCCCACCTGTTGCACCTTCCGTCTCCAGCAGCCCTGCTCCAGACGGGGCCTGGGCCTGTGGGCCACCCAGCCTGTCAGCAACAGGAAGCCTTGATGAAGACTAAGTACGGCTCGGCCCTGCCCACCACCCTCTCTTGAGCCTGCTCTGCCTTGGGCTGGCAGCCTGCCAGGAAGTGGCCATGCCTCGGGCTCCAGCCGTGTTCTGCCCCCACTCCCTTCCCAGGCTCCACCCACACAGGCCAGGGTGTGGCCCCATGTTCTTCGCATCTCGGGATGAAAACCAAAAGTCCCCCAGCCAGAGGCGCATCGGGTTGGAGGCACGGGGTGGGCAGCAAACAAAGATGGGGAGACCTGCCTGTATTTCCTTCTGTGCCTCCTTTCTAGACCACCACCCCTCCGGGGCATGCCAAGGCTGCCAGATGGGCCGCTGCAGCGCTGGGTGGCCACGTGGGTTGCCAGGAGGAGGAGGAGGGATCTGACTTGCCCAGCTCACTGCCTGGAGGTCCTAGGGCGCTCTGGTCCTAACTCCCAGAGCAGGGGACTCTGTAATATTGCTGGGGGTGGACCAGTTAAAGGCGCCCCCCTCTCCCTCTTCGTTTTCCCTTTTTGGCTTCAAGGCTCCCAGTATGCGCCCCTGGGCTCAGAAACCACTCCAAGTGTGGTATAAGACATCTGACCACTGGTGGGTGGTGGGCAGAGGAGAGACCAGGCTGCCAGGGATGGGTCGCACTGAGCCCCCAGGGGACCTCCGCCAACAATAGAACAGGAAGCAGGCGGCTGGGGAGTGGGGGCCTCCCCCTCCAGCCAGAACGGTCCCTCTGGGCAGCTGCAGAGTAGCCCTGCCACGCTCCCCGTCCTTACCTGGAGTCAGCTGCGGGCACTGGTGGCCTTGGCCTCTGCGTGGGGCTAGGCTCTCCAAGAGGCGCCAGAACGTCCGTGGAGCCCCGGGGTGTGGGCCTCCAGGGCAGGCAGCCCGGCAGGGTGGCTGGTGCTCTTGGCGGGCTCCCTCCTGCTTTGCTTCACGGGAGAGACCCGCAGGACCTGGGGCTGGTGGTGTCTTCGGAAAAGTTTACATCCAGAAAAGAGGCCGGATCCACGGGACGGACCGCGCACGGCCAGCCAGTGGAAAACAGCTTGCAGACGCCAGGCAGGGGGGCCAGCCGTGTGGGCGGCGCAGGGAGGGGAGAGGAAGTGGAGGCGGCTGTTCAGAAGCCTGGCCCTGTCTGCCTTTTGAGGCTCCACACCAGTGGGACCAGTTTGAGGGCCAGGCAGGGGGCCTCCGGAAAGATCTGGCTTGAGCCTGCCCTCCGGGCCGGTTTTAAGAGTAGCCCCTGCTTGAACCACCCCCCACCACCACCACCAAGAAGCTGCCAGGCCAAGCCCCCAGCAGGGTTAGGATAGAGGCGCCGTCAGAAAGATGCTGACTCCTAGCGGAGGTATGGAAAGCCAGGAGTCCCCCTCCCTCGGAGCCATCCTGCTCCAGTCTGGGCAAACCCTCCCCCTGCCTGTTCTTCTGTCCACACTTCAGCTAACTCCCCAGGTGCTACTTCAAATCTGGGGTGCTGACGAGTAAATTCTGAACTCCAAGGATTTTCTGAGGCCTGTGGGCAGAGCTCTGAGGGGTGGGTGGAAATTACGAGGAGGCAGGTTTCTAAAGGAAGCACTTTGTAACAACCAGAGCTACCCAGCCTGTCCCAGAAAGTGGTGATGAGCTACCTGTCTGTGGGAGTGTGCAAGCTGAGGCTGAAAAGTCATTGGTCAGGAGTACTAAAAGGAAGAGGCCTGTCCAAGGATAGTCTAGGTGACTACTAGGATCAAGGGAGAGAGCCCCAGATCCCTGAATGAATTGTTGGATGAGTGGGACTTAGGTCTCAAGTATGGCTTACATCTTCTTGGCCCTCAGCTTCCTCTTTGACGAAGCTGCTCCAGTTCCTTACTTCCCGTCCCCTCACATCCCCTGGGAGGTGGAGGATCAAGCCCTGAACATGCACGTTTTCTGCCAGATCCCAAGGACCTACCATGTGCCGTGTGCTTGACGCATCTCACCTATTTAATGCTCACACAACCTCAGGAGGCAGGAGGCTCATCTCCCTCGTACAGATGAGGAAACTGAGGCACAGAAAATGAAGCAACTGGCCCAAGGGACACAGTTTGTAAGTGGCAGAGCCAGCATTTAACCCGGTTCTGTCTCATGCTGAGTCTGAGCTGTTCCCCCCACAGGCAGCTCCCCTCCCACTGCTCTTCCCTCATTCCCATCCCAGGGCAGAGCCTCTCAGCACTTTAGGGCCCCCTCCCCAGGGGGTGGGGTCTTTGAGAAAACGGGAAGACATCAGCTTCTTTTTCTAAATGGACCGTCTGAGACCTGGATGTGAGGGAGGAGTCAGGACGGTCTCCAAGGTCCCCTCTGTGGGATGTGCTGTGGTCTGAATGTGTCCCCCCAAAATTCATATGTTGGATCTTGACCCCCAAAGGTGATGGCATTAGGAAGTGGGGACTTTGGGAGTTGTTTAGGCATGGGGTCCTTGCCTTGGAACAGAGGCTCCTGAGAGCTCCCTAGTCCTTTCTGCCATGTGCAGACACAGTGAGAAGGCGCCAGCTACGAACCAGGAAGAGGGCCTCCATCAAAACATGACCATGGTGGAGCCACGGTCTTGGAATTCCAGTCTCCAGCACCGTGAGAGAGGTCTCTGTTGTTTAAAACTGCCCAGTCTGCAGTATTTGTTATAGCCGTTCAAACGGACCAAGGCAGGGGTCTTTTGTGCCCACTGCTAAATAAATGTGTAGTCCACCTTGGTAATGTTGAGTGACCTCCATGGGGAACATACATCCTGGCTTCTGAGCGGGCCCAGCTTCTGGCATCTTGTCTAATCACCTGTGACCACTCATGTCCTTATGGCCCACCTTGGCCCCTTTAGCCTCAGGAGATTGGCCCAGATCAGAGGAGTCCTGCTTCATTAGTTGGCCGGATATCTTCCTACTCCCTGAGCTTTGAGCATAAGGGAACAGAGATCCTGAAACATCAGAGATGAGTGGATGCTGGGGCAAGGATGCTGGTGGGACCTGAGAGGGGATGGTGAAGTGGGGAGGGGCTGGGCAGGTGGCAGCTTGCCCCCTAAGCCAGTTCTGAACCTTTCTGACTAATACTGCTCATGGCCTCAGGGCCCTCCAGGATTGGGCCACAGCCAGAAGAGCAAGGTCCCCTCCAGCTCCAAATTGCCTGCCTCAGGGGGCCAGGTGAGTGCCTGGGCACGTGGGCCTGCTCTGGGGCCCACTGCCATTGGGTCTGGGGGGTCCAAGGGGCTGTGGGCTCAGATTCTCATTCTTGGCTCTTTCCCTGGCTGTGGCTCACACTTTGCTGAAGTAGGTGGCCACTTCCTTGCGTGAAGGCCGGGGCCCACCCCCTGCCCAGCCATTGCCCACCAGAGGCTCCTTCTGGCCCAGCCTCAGGGGCGGCTTGCACTTGTGCCAGCTGGTGAGCAGCCTGTTCATGGTGCCTTGGTCAGTGATGCCTCGCAGCTTCTCCTTCTCCTCCTCAGCCCCGTCCGCGGCAGGAGGGGAAGGCGAGCCGGCAGGGGCTGCAGCCAGGGCCCCGTGGCCATGACCCAGCTCCAGGTCATGGTTCATGGCCTCAAAGAACTGCTGGATACAGACCCTGGCGAAGGCCTTCGCGTGCTCTGTGCATGTCTCATCGAAGAGCTTGCGTTCGATGTCGATGTAGTGGGACCAGTACTTGCTTTTGAGGAAGGCGACCTGCGTGAAGCAGGGCCGCACAGAGCGCACGATGAATGCCAGCAGTGTGGTCAGCAGCACAAAGGACCAGCCCAGTGCCTGCAGGGGAGAGAGGAGAGAGTCGGCCGGGCACTGCTCTCTGACCTCAGGAGCTTGTCCAACCCCAAAAGCAAGCTCTATGTCAGGACCCTTAAGGAAAAGAGCACTGACTGCAAGGGCAAATAACAGCACCACTTGGTCTCTACTTTCCTGTTCTGTAAAATGGGCACAGATATACCCATCTCACAGAAATGAGGTCACATGAGTAAGATGCCCTGTGTGTAGGTCTGGTTGGTACTCAATGCACGGGAATTAGCTGGGTAGATCTTGTAATCTGACTGTCTGGGTTTCCCTGTCTCTACTGCAGGCATACTCGGAGATGCTGCAGGCCATCATGATGAAGCAAATATCACAGTAAAGTGAGTCACATGGTTGCACAATGCATATAAAAGTTATGTTTATACTACACTGTAGTCTTTTTTTTTTAACATTTATTTGTGGGGTTTTCTTTCTTTTTTTTTTCTTTTTAGGGCCACACCCATGGCATATGGAGATTCCCAGGCTAGGGGTCCAATCAGACCTGCAGCTGCCGGCGTATGCCACAGCCATGGCAACACAGGATTCAACTCATGTCTGTGACCTACACCACAGGTCACAGCAACGCCAGATCCTTAACCCACTCAGCGAGGTCAGGAATCGAACCCTCAACCTCATGGTTCCTAGTCGGATTCGTTTCCCCTGCGCCATGACGGGAACTCCATATGCTGTAGTCTATTAAGTGTTTAAAAATGTTCTATTGCTACGAAATGCTAACCATCATTTGAGCCTTCAGTGAGTTGCAGTAGTAACATCAAAGATCGCTGATCATAGATCGCCTAGCAAATATAATAAGTGAAGTTTGAAATTTTGTGATAATGACCAAAATGGGACACAGAGACATGAAGTGAGCAAAAGCTGTTGGAAAAATGGTGCCGATAGTCTTGCTTGATGCAAGGTTGCCACAAAACTTCAGTTTGTTAAAAAAAAAAAAAATGCAATATCTGCTAAGCCTAAGAAAGTGAACACAATCAAACTAGTTATGTCTCTCCTTGGAAGGCAGTTATGCTCACCACTATACCACCAAGGCTGCGCAAAACTAGCTGTGTCTCTCCTTGATGGTTGAATAGGAGCAAAGTATCTGCCTTCTCTGTGCCTCAGTTTCCCACCTACAAAATGGGGCTGTTGATAGTACCTATCCCATAGGGCTGTTATGAGGCCTAAATGTGATAATCATCTTAGCACTGTGCCCGGTACCCAGTTAGTGCTCAGCACCCGGTAGCCACTATTCTTAGGCCATCTGGCCCTTGCTTAACCATGCCTCTTCCTACAGGAAGACTGCCTTGGCTCCCGGGGCCATGGTGACGCTTCCTCCTCTGAGTTCTGTACCTCTCCTTTGACTCCTGATACTGTCTGCCTTTCAGTGGGTGGCACTGAGCGCCTCCTCTGTGTGGGCTCTGAACTTGGCCCTCAGGGGTCACAGAGACCAGTGGACAGTTGCTCAGACTCTGTGCAGAAGAGCTCTGGATGCTTGAGTGCTCTGTTCTGCCAGTGACTCCCTGTGGGGCAGGCGGCTCCCCCAACCTGCACTTGGCCAGCTCAGGATGGGGGAGGCAGGGCAAACCCAAGTGCCTGTAGTGGGGGTCAGTGGGTTATGGCAGAGCAGACCTGGGGGTGGGGGGGGAGCTGCAAAGCATGTGCTTGGTAAGGAAATGTGGGTCCTGTGGGGCTGGGTCTCCTGATGGAAAACCTGGAAGTCTGATTTTTTTTTTCCTTAGGGCTGCACTTGCAGCATATGGAGGTTTCCAGGCTAGGGGCTGAATCGGAGCTACAGCTGCCGGCCTACACCACAGCCACAGCAACGGGGGATCCGAACTGCCTCTGCAACCTACACCACAGCTCATGGCAACGCCCGATCCTTAACCCACCGAGTGAGGCCAGGGATCAAACCTGTATCCTCATGGTTCCTAGTCGGGTTCGTTAATCACTGAGCCATGAAGAGAACTCCACACCTGATTTTTATGTGAAAACTCCTAGTTTTTAAGATGATGCCAGCTACTTCTCAAATCAAGGGTCAAAGCCAGCCCCTAAAGGCCAAATGAAACATGTCTGTAGACTAGGCAGCCTGCTCTCCGGGGGCCTTTTTATTTTATGAGGTGATGGGTTAAAGGTCAGGCAGAGGGACAGCCCCCCAGGCCCTGAGTCCAGGGACAACGGACAAGTGCCCACAGGAGAGGAGTTGCAGCTTGGGAGGGAGGCAGAGTTCAGATCGTACACTCAGAACATGAGATTCACACGCTGCAAGCCCCAAGCGGGAGAGGTCAGGCTGGAGGGGGAGCCGGGGTGTCAGCGCCCCCGTCCCCTCCCTGACAGCCTGGGGCCCTGTCACGCCCAGTGATTGCAGAGGGAGGCCTGAGGGGCTCAGACAGGTGAGGATCCAGCAGGGCAGAGGATGTGGGGGTGGGGGGGCACCCTGAGCTCTGAATTTCCAGCCCTGCCTTTGGGGTGCCCCCCCTCACCCAAGCCTCCCTTCCAGGGGCACGGGACCCTCAGGTCCCACTCTCTGAACAGGGAGGTGCCAGCTGGGGGCATTTGCCAGGGAAATGTACCCAAATGGCCCCGCCACTCACTGGCCTCACCACTGCCCAGGCCTGGGAGAGGAAAAGGATGCAAATCCCCTCAGGCTTCCAAGCTGGAGCTCAGGACGGAGGACGTGGGGCTGGCTGAGCGGCTGGGTCCACTCTGGGGCCCTCGGGACGGGGCCTCTTTCCCCAGGTGGCACCGGCCTGAGGGAAGACACGTGGCTCTGGCCCCAGGTGGGAGAATATGCCCCTACCTCTCAGAGCTCCGTCCGCGCGGGGACACCCACCCCTGGCTGAGGAGCCCCATCTTCTGGGGAATCGCGACCGTGCCCAGAAGAACCCCTATTTCGAGAGATAAGGAGGTGGGGCCTTTTCCGAGGGGCCCTGTCCATGCGAGGAGACCCAGCCTAAGGCCACCCGGCCCCTCACCTGCGAGATGCAGCGCAGGTAGCGCACGGCCACCTCGCGGGCCAGCAGCCAGTCGCCGTCATAGATCTCGGGGCAGGGCACCCGGGCCAGCAGGCGGGCGAGCTCGGGCGGGGGCAGGCCGGGCACCAGGCTGCTGTTGCCCAGCACGGTCACAGGCACAGCGGTGCAGAAGGCACAGAGGAAGCACTTGCCATCGAGCAGCGTGACGGCCACCCAGACGACGGGCGCGATGAGGGCGCGCTGGGCCATGGAGCAGAACATGTAGCGCAGCACGGCCGGGTCCTTGGCCCGGCGGCCTGGTGGCCGCTTCCACTCTTCGGCCAGCATGGACACGTTGTTGTTCATGACCAGGCCCAGCAGAAAGAGCACCAGGGGCGGCGCCAGCAGAATGCCGGCACTGTAGGCTGCGTTGTAACCCGGCAGGCAGGGGCAGTTGAAGTCGAAGGCCGAGTACATCTGGGCGCTGGCCAAGGCCATGATGCCGCAGATGCCGTTCATGAAGGACTCCTGGTTGGACTGCAGGAACTGGAAGATCATCCGGAATTTGTCCATGGTACCTGCCCCCCCAGGGGGGCCTGCTGGCCTCCTTCCACCTCACTGCTGCCTCACCGATGGCTGCCGAAGCCCGTTCTGCCCACCTGGTGCCCACCTGGCACCCACCTCATGGCTGAGACAGGCAGGGCTCAGGGCAGAGTCGGAGGCCACCGTCTCTTTGAGGATGCTTCTAGTCAGGTGCTGGCTGGAGAGGGCGCAGGCTGGCCAATCCCGTGGGTGCAGCCAGAGTTCTGTCCCTCCCTGCCCCACCCCTCCTGGGCTTCTCTCTGTCCACAGAGGCACCGCGAGGGCCGCACTTGATGGGGACCAGTTCTCTGCGGATGTGGGAGGAGGGTGGGGAGACCGTCTCCCGCAGGGATGACATTTGAAAGAATCCAGGATCGCTGCGGAGGCCTGAGCTTCCCCGCCCTCATCCCCCGGGCTCCTGGGAAGCGTGGCACCCTCCTGATGCCCGTCCCATTGGGTCTTTCCTCCATGCTGTATCAGGGTCCAGGAGGGCGCCCTCTTCAGTTCAGACAGTGCCGGAATGATGATGTAGTGATAGCAGTGCTGGGGGAGCTGAAATAGGGGTGATAATGGTGTGGAGGGGTGCTGCTGTTGGTGAAGGTGATGGCGGCGGTGGTGGTGGTGGTGAGGGCAGTTAGGATGGTGATAATGGTGATGGCAATGCTGTTGTCGCTGGTGGTGGCGGTGGTAGCAGTAGTAACAGATGGTGGTGATCGTGGTCACTGCGGGGATGGCAGTTGCGGTGGTTGAAATTGTGCTAAATGAATCAAGTAAAAAGTCTTGAATTTGGAGTCAGAGGGTTAGGATCTGAGAGGTGGCTGGGTCCCCTCCCTGCCAGGCAGGGAGCTGTGGCCTGTAAGTATAGCGCAGGTGCTTTCATGTCCTGTCTGCTTGAGTCTCTGCGGGTGTGTCTGTGTGTTTGTGGATTACGGATGAAAAATCCTTTCCTGGCTCCACTTCCTACCTCTCCTCTGCCAGATCAAAAAATAAAGGGGTGGGAGGTGAGCCTTCGTGCCTGGGCTACCTTTGGTGCCACCAGCTCTCCCAGAAGAATGGGTCAGATCCCGCCCCAACCAGATGTCTCCTCTCTGGGGCGAGAGGGTGGGGCTGGGGCTGAAGGGCCTGGACAGGGCAGCCCCCTGGGGCCCTCAGATCTGTGTCTCCCTGTGTACATCGGCGTGTGAACTTGCTGCGGCTTTGGACCTCTGTCTGTGGATCTGTGGTGTGTGTGTAAGTGTAACCAAGAAGCACTCTGTAGGGGTTTCCTGGGACAGACCCACCCCCTCCCGCCTGGTTCCGCCTGGTCCTCTTGTTTGTAGAAAAGCTTTGATCTTCCAGGCCTCCCCTGAGTCTCAAAAGGCTGAATCAAGAATGGTTAGAAAATGTGACAATGTGGAAACAAGGAGAGAAACTGGTAACAATTTAGATGACAGACCAGCCACAGAGCAGAGTCACCGAACAACCAGTTCCCTCTCTGAGAAGATATTAAGGTTGGACACACCTTCCTAAATTCTTTTTACAGGAAGCGGACCCCACCAGATGAAAACTGCTGACCACAAGGAAAAAGGCCCCAGACCAGCTGAAACCCAAAGACCGATGATGTTCGAAACTTCACTTTAAAAAAAAAAAATTATTGCAATTGATTTACGAGGCTATGTTAATTTCTGATATACAGCCAAGTCATTCAGTTAAAGGAGACTGAATATAGTTCACTATTCTATACAGGAGGACCTTGTTGTTTATTTTATATTTAGGCTTTTGTATCTGCTAATCCCGAACTCCTAATTTATCCCTCCCCCATCCCTTTCCCCTTTAGTGAGCGTAATTTTTTGCCTTTTGTAGGGCTGCACTCGCGGCATATGGAAGTTCCCAGGCTCAGGGCTGAATTGGAGCTGCCACGACAACGCAGGATCTGAGCTGCGCCTGTGAATGACACCACAGCTCATGGCAACGCCAGATTCTTAACCCACTGAGCAAAATGAGGGGTCAAACCCACGTCCTCATGGATACTAGTTGGGTTCATTACCACTGAGCCATGACAGGAACTCACTAATGACCATAAATTTGTTTTCTGTGTCTGTGAATGTGTTTCTGTTTTGTAAGTAAGTTGTTTTGTATCATATTTTAGGTCTCCCAAACATGCGATATCACGTGGTATTTGTCATTCTCTTTCTGACTTACTTCACTTAGTATGATAATCTCTGGGTCCACCCATGTTGCTGCAAATGACATTATTTCATTCTTTTTTATGGCTGAATAGTATTCTGCTGTACACGCACCACATCTTTATCCATTCCTCCGTTGTTGGACATTTAGGTTGCTTCCATGTGTTGGTTGCTGTAAATAGTGCAGCAGTGAACATTGGGGTGCCTGTATCTCTTTGAGTTAGAGTTTTATCTGGATAGATGCCCAGGAGTGGGATTGCTGGATCATATGATCAACTCTATTTTTAGTTTTTTAAGGAACCTCCATACTGTTTTCCATGGTGGCTGCACCAATTGAAACTTCACCTTGATGCCAACCAATCTGAAAATTGTTCATGAGCTGATCACACACCTCCACACTCTGCCTTTAAAATCTTGGCCCTCTGACTGGCAACTTTGAGGATGGTGGACAGTCCACCATTCTCCCGGGTTGCTGGTCTCTTGATTAAAGCCTTTAGCATGTCTTTCGAGTATTGGCCTTTCGAGTGGTGAGCAGCCAAGCTTGGATTTGGTACTAGCCTCATCCGCTTACATAACCACATGGTTGGTTTTGTGCGTGCGTGTGTCTCTGTGTGACGGACAAGAACTGGCACCTACTGGGGCTTCTCTGGGTCAGACCGTATGCCAGCACTCCACATACATCACTTCATGTGATCTTCATACAATGTCATGGGATAAGGTCCTACCGTCCCCATGTCACAGAAGTCGGGACTGAGGCTCAGAGAGCTTAAATGAAAAGTGTGGGGTTCAGAACAGGCCTCCCCAAGGTGTGCTGTTTTGGCATGTGGATTATTTTGAACCAAAGGCAGTGGAGACCCTATGGACTTGAGAGAAATGACTGCTCCTTCCTTAAGTACAAGAATTTAGATTGGGGGGCTTCTCTTCTGACTCTGGGTTAAGCAGTTGCCACTGCAGTGGCTCAGGTCGATTATGTAGCAGTGGTTCCATCCCTGGCCCAGGAACTTCCACACGCTGCCATCGCAGTCAAGAAAAAAAAAAATGGAGTTTAAACTGGGGCTTTTTCCCAGAGAAAGTTATTACCAGAAATAAATTTTATCAAGTGGCCCCATCTATATGGTGTGCAAATATCTAATTACCAAACATCTGCTCTTCTTATGAACCCTTACTCCACAGAGTTAACAGAAGCTGATGACTAACCGGAATTTATTTTTATTTTTTTGCTTTTTAGAGCCATACCTGAGGCATATGGAAGTTCCCAGGCTAGGGGTCAAATTGGAGCTGCAGCCGCCGCCCTACGCCAGAGCCACAGCAACGCGGGATCCGTGCCACGCCTGCGATCCTACACCACATCTCACAGCAATGCCGGATCCTTAACCCACTGAGCAAGGCCAGGATTCGAACCCACAGCCTCATGGTTACTAGTCAGATTCATTTCTGCTGTGCCACGACGGGAACTCCGTCTTACAGGAATTTTTGAGCTTCTCTTTCAGAACAACAGATAAGGGTACTGCTTGTGAAAAACCCTCTGCTTGTAAACTGCCTTTGCTGATCTAGCTTGCCTTAGTTATTTTTTCTTTCTTTTCTTTTTCCCTCTTTAATTGCATACCTTCCCCGCTTCATGTAGCCCAGCTGTCTTATAGGAACTTGGAGTCAGCCCTCATCCAATGCAAGCCAGCTAATGCTGGTTGGGACCACCGACCCTAAAAGTGGGCCTGCATAGGTATCTGATGAATGGCCTTTGACATCAGAGGACTGGAAGACTTTACCCTCAGATCATGCTAAGTGCCTGTATTTTTGAATATGCAGTAACGTGTAACACAGACACACCTGTGTAGAACCGCCAATTATGTCACATTTTCCCCTGCTTCTAATCACCTTGTCCCGTGCCAAGACCACCTGCTTATTCCTCCCCATTGTCTTCAGGGAGGCGGATTGGAAGCTTGTTCTTTCTTGTGAACAAACTCTGTGATGATCCTCCTGCCTTTGGAAGTCCCAGGCCCTACCCCATTCCTTAACTCAAGGTGGCATAAGTACCTCACTCTGCCTTTCTGTCTTTGACCCTGTCGTGTATGTGAGGGTCCCTGACCCTCTTGTGGTTGTGAGATTCGAAATCAATTTGGATTTTCTCCTGTTAATGTCTGGTGTCAATTTAATTCTTAGACCAACCAGAAGAACCTGGAAGAGTGGAGAAAGTTTTCTTCCTCCCCAACACCAGCTAAAGGTCCTACCACTTGCAGGTGGAAAGTGGGATTTCAACCCAGGCCAGGTGGGGGTGGGGCGGTAGAGGAGGGGCAGGGAAGTTTTTTGTGGCCTTTCTCCTCCAGCTGAATGAGGTTCTCCTGTTTTGCTAGTGTGGCTGGGACGCTAATGAATCAAAGAAGAATACAGGCGAGGAAGGGTATTGCACTCCTCAGCCCTCAAGCTGAGTCTTGGGCAACTGGAGCATCTTGGCTGGTGGCCCCTGGAGGACCCCACTGGGGGGGTCCCAAGCGCCACAGCCGCAGGTGGGAGGCAGGATGGGGGAGATGCAGCAAAGGAGGTATCCACCCCTGGATCTACTGCGTCGATGGGGATGGTTGACAGAAGGTCTGAGCTGCGGACAGAACCTGGCACAGAGCCGCAGGTATGGAATGATGGCGAGGGGTGGTCCAGGAAGGCTCCAGGAGGCTGTCTCTGCCTCCTGTCTCGAGTGGACACGGCTCCCTGTTTGCAGCTGATGTGCCCTTTTCAAGGTGCCCAGTTTGGCTTCACGTGCCTGCTCTAACCATACGTACGCTGGAAATTCTAACATCAGCGTTATTTTAAAATACTTGAATAAAACAGTTTGAATTCTAAATCCATTATTCTCATTATCGCAAAAATTTTGGTTACACTTATTGGATGTAAATAAGTGTTAGAGTCTTTACATATGATTCAAACTGCTGTTAAGTTTTTGAGTGTCTATAAAAATTAGTTTTAAATGCATCACCTCCTCAGGTCTAGATTGTTGTGCATGCTGTTTATCAAACATTTGAAGAGATCTTTGCTAAAGAGCCTTGAAGGGTAGGGGGTGGGTGAAATGGATAAAGGGAGTCAAAAAGTACAAACTTCCAGTTACAAAGTCAACAAGCCCTGCAGAGGTAATGTACAGCATGGTAACTATAGTTAATAATACCGTATATCTAAAAGTTTCTAAGAGCGTAGATCTTAAAAGTTCACATTATAAGAAAAAAATATATACATGATGATGGATGTTAACTAGCCTTCTTGTGGGGTAATTTAGCCATATACACAGATAGCTAATCATTATGTTGTGCACCTGAAACTAATATAATGTTATATATGTCAATTAAAATAAAAAGATCCTTGAATGTGAATTGCCTGTGGTCATTTCATGCAAAAACAAAAAACAAAAAAACCTGATGTTGGAGTTCCCATTGTGGCACAGCAGAAACGAATCTGACTGGGAACCATGAGGTTGTGGGTTCGATCCCTGGCCTCACTCAGTGGATTAAGGATCCAGTGTTGCCGTGAACTGTGGTGCAGGTCACAGATGCGGCTCAGATCCCGTGTTGCTGTGACTGTGGCGTAGGCCAGCAGCTGTAGCTCCAATTCGACACCTAGCCTGGGAATCTCCATATGCTGCGGGTTTGGCCCTAAAAAGCAAAAAAAACCTGATGTAAAAAGTTGTGCTCGCCGACATAAGCTCAGGTTTCTCATTTTAAGAAGTCTGGGAGATTCCATTTGGATGTTTTATGCCAATTCAGTATTTAATATCTTTCCTAATACTTTGTATTACATCTTCTCATTCTCATAATTATATCAGATCAAGAAGATGTAACTGTTTTTTTTCCAACAGACTCTCTCTAGGTGTCTCCAGATCCCCTCGGTTTGCCCTGGTGACATGCAGTGATGTTACCGGTGTCATGATGCACCAGGATGAGAAGGTTAGGAAACTCCCATCTGGCTAATGCAGGACAGTCTGCCCATCTCAAGATGTATAATGGAATCACATCTACAAAGTCCCTTTTGCAGGTAACACATTCACATGTTCCAGAGATTGGGGGACCCTTGGTGGACCCAGAGGACTGGTTGCTCTGCTTACTGTGATGGGAGTATTTGGTAGCACTGTGTCCTCTCTACTTCTCCCCTCTAACTCCTAGAGCATGACTGGGTGTCGGTGGGAAAGAGGACATCGCAACCCTGCTCAAACTTTTCCATGGGTTGGCAGCAAACCCCGCCAAGAGCCACCACCATAGGATTGCACCACCCCATTCACCTCCTGCCCTCAGGAGCGTGGTCCGGGTGCCCACCCCAGAGCTGGTGAGTCCCTTCTGCCTTGGAGGAGTTAAGTGTCATGAAAAGCAGCATGCAAAGGGGGCCTCTGGAGAGCGGATGCTATGCCTTTAGGAAAATGTCCTATTTGCGTAGGACAGCATGAGTGTGTGGTGCTCAAGTGGTCACTGTCATTAACCAGCAACTGTGGGAGCATCCAGGAAACAGGTGCAGAATGCGGGAGCCATCAGCCAGGTGGGGCTGCCAGAGCAGCTCAAGTACTGTCAGGCTTTGTCATCAGAGGTATGAGGTCTTTAAGAAGGACACAGTGCTATTCTCTTGGGCATCAGCCAATCTGTGTTGGAGGTTGATTATTGTGGCAAAAAACAGTAGTGCTCACCAAATATTTCATGTGCTTCTTAAAATTCTCAGCCCCTGTTCTGTGTAGGTTGGGACCCTGTGATTGAATTATGACATAGAACTTCCCACCTCTTACCATTGTCTTTCTCATCCCTGTCTCTCGAACCCTGGACACCAGTGTAACGGGTGCCTCTGTGCCCCACCCATTCTTTGGTTTGCTTGTTTTTGAAGTATAATTGACCTACCACGCTGTATTAGTTCCTGCTACACAACATAGTGATTCAATATTTCTATACATTTCAAAACAATCACCATAAGTTGTTACCATCTGCCACTATCCAAAGACATTACACAATTATTGACTATATTCCCCACATTGTACATGTCATAACTGTGCCCCATTTATTTTGTAATTGAAAAAGTTTATTTCTCTTAATCTCCCTCACCTACTTCTCTCCTCCCCACAGCCCCCTCCCCTCTGACACCCATCTGCCTCGTCCAGCACTGCAGGGCAGTGGGAGCTCCTGGAAGAGGGATGGTGCGGTATAACAAGACACACAAGACTCTTACATTTAAAAAGTGGGGAACCAGGAAGCACTCTGTTCCTTAGAACAAAGGTGCCTAGGCTTTAGCCCACATGCCTTTTATTAAGGATGGTGACTTCTGTAGCTTAGTGAGCAAAATCAGGCATAGGCAATGACAAAGCTACTTCTTAGTGAATAACAAAGGAAACTATTAGTACTGAAAACCATTACCTCTAGGGCATAGTGCAGCTGCTTATAGGATAGCATGGTTTATGCATAACTCCCTTATCTTGTCTTTGAAGGAGACCCTGTGCCTTGGAATTCTGAGTCAGCAGATATTTGCCTTCTGCAGAGTTCAGCAGTTCAGTGGTCTCCAACACCCACTGGTCTCCTATTTGTTCTAGGTATGTATCTATGACTCTGTTTCTGTTCTGTTATTTTTGTTCATTTGTTTTTTAGGTGCACATATAAGTGAAATAATACTGTATTTATCTTTCTCTATATGACTTATTTCAACTAGCATAATACCCTCTAGGTCCATCCATACTGCTGCAAATTGCAAGATTTCATTCTTTTTTTAATGGCCAAGTAATATTCCATAATACATAATGGCATATACACATACACATCACATCCTCTTTATCCGTTCATCTATTAATGGACATTTATTTTGCTTCTATGTTTTGGCTATTGTAAATGATGCTGCAGTGAACGTAGGGGTGCACATATCTTTTCAAATCAGTGTTTTTTTCAGATAAATACTCAGGAGTGGAATTGCTGGATCATATGGTAGTTCTATTTTTTTTAATTTTTTGAGCAATTTCCATACTGTCTTCCACGGCTACACCAATTTACGTTCCCACCAACAGTGCATGAGGGTTCCCTTTTTCCCCTCACCAGCACTGGTTATTTGTTGTCCTTTTGATGATATAGCCATTCTGCCAGGCGTGAGGCGATACCTTATTGTGTGTTTGCCTTGCATTTCCCTGACAATTAGTGACTCCGAGCATCTTTTCTTGGGGCTGTTGTCCATCCGTATGTCTTCTTTGGAAAAATGTCTGCATCAGGTCCTCTGCCCATTTTTTAACCAGGTTGGTTTGTTTGTTTGTGTTTTTTTTCCTTTATTTTTTTTAATTACTTAATGAATTTTATTACATTTATAGGTGTACAAAAATAATCACAACCAAATTTTATAGCATTTCCATCCCAAACCCTCAGTGCATCCCCCTCATCTGGATACCATAAGTTTTCCAGTCTGTGAGTCGGTATCTGTTCTGCTAAGAATTTCATTGTGTCCTCTTTTTAGATTCCACATGTAAGTGGTAGCATTTGATGCTGGTGTCATTGTCTGACTGACTTCACTTTGCATGATAATTTCTAGGTCCATCCATGTTGCTATAAATGCTGTTATTTTGTTCCTTTTAATGGCTGAGTAATATTCCATTATGTATATGTACCACATCTTTATCTACTCCTCTGTCGATGGACATTTAGGTTGTTCCCAAGACTTAGCTATTGTATAGAGTGCTGCAATGAACATTGGAGTACATGTGTCTTTTTTTTTTTTTTTCCTAAAGTGGTACTAAGTGTAGGTTATGCAGTGTAGGTTCTAAGGAGAACAGTGGATAATTTTGAGCAGGATGGATTCATTTTGAACATATAGGTAGGAGGACAGGAGGATATGGGGGGACGTTTCAGATGTGAAAAAATAACGTAAAAAGGCATGGTAGATACTAAGATATAAAGAAGGTATGCCACAAAATCTAGCTGGTTAAATTGTAAAGTGAGAGAATGGATTAGCCCAAGATAATTCGGAAAAGATGAATTGAATCTTGATTTGTTCAGGCTCCGGATGCCAGACCAAAGTGCTTGGATTTTAGTCTTTGAGCAATAAGATCTTGGCAATTTTTTAACTTGTGAACCCTTGCCTTTCCCAGCTTCCCAAGGCAGTGTCAGTTAGTGGACCTAACCCTGATCCGGATACCATCCTGCTCAGAGCAGGAGGCATATGGGCACTCTCTGCACCACTGTTTGCATAGTTGGACTTAATCATACTGTGTTGCCAGCCAGATCTGGTGTATGTATGTGTTTTGGGGGGCCCGTGGAACCCCGCAGTTGTAGCAATCCCTATCTTTCCTCGTTGGTCTTGTTAAGCTGAGAAGATAGATGTGCAGGAACATGTGTCCTTTTTATTTATTTATTTTTTTTGCCTTTTTTGTCATTTTATGGCCGCGGGTTTATGGCCGCACCCGCGGCATGTGGAGGTTCCCAGGCTAGGGGTCTAATCGGAGCTGTGGCCACTGGCCTGCGCCGCAGCCACAGCAACGCAGGATCCGAGCCGCGTCTGCAACCTACACCACAGCTCACGGCAACGCCGGACCGTCAACCCACTGAGCAAGGGCAGGGATCG
>PVHT021183705.1:26012229-26088864 GCA_004024745.2 Catagonus wagneri | reverse complement strand
TAGGGGTCTAATCGGAGCTGTGGCCACTGGCCTGCGCCGCAGCCACAGCAACGCAGGATCCGAGCCGCGTCTGCAACCTACACCACAGCTCACGGCAACGCCGGACCGTCAACCCACTGAGCAAGGGCAGGGATCGAACCCGCAACCTCATGGTTCCTAGTCGGATTCGTTAACCACTGCGCCACGACGGGAACTCCAACATGTGTCTTTTTGAGTCATGGTTTTCTCTGGATAGATGCCCAGGAGTGGGGTTACTGGATCAAATGGTAATTCTATTTTTGTGGAGTTTTTTTTTTTTTTAATATTGTATTTGATGAGTTTTTTGTATAGTTTGGATATTAAACCTCATCAGATACATCATCCGCAAATATTTTCTATTCAGTAGGTTGCCTTTTAGTTTTGCTGATTTTCTGTGCAAAAGCTTTTTAGCTTTATGTAATCTCTTTGTTTATTTGTGCCCAACCTATTCTTGTCAGCATCTTTTCTGCTTTTGAAGGCTGCTCACAGCACACTTGAGACATTTGGCCCAGGCCAGGTAGAGGCCCTGAAACAGTGACAATAATCCCTCCCTCCCTGCCAGGATGACCCTGTGGCATGGGCTCTCTGAGTTGCCCACCGCGGTGAATGACCAGCTCTATAGCCGTCACTGGCTTTCTTCCCTTTCCTGTATCACTTCCCCTGTTCCTTCCTGCTGTTTCTTGGCAGCAACTTGCACATAAACAGCTCCTACTCACTTCCTAGTCTCAGGATATGGGGTATGCACAGCATTCCTCCTCCGTCAGATGGGTCCCCCAATAAGCAGGGGAGACTCTCTCCTCCCTACCTGCCTCCCTTGTTTACCTGCTTCAGACTTTGCCTAAGTGAGAAATCTCTCTTTGTTGTGTGGGGCACTGACAGTTTGGTTTTGACTGCTTTTTTCTGGGCAGCTGCACCTGCAATATGTGGAAGTTCCTGAGCTAGGGGTCCAATTGGAGCTACAGCTGCCAGCCTACGCATAGCCACGGCAATGCCAGATCCGAGGTGCATCTGCAAAATAAACCGCAGCTTGCAGCAACGCTGGATCCTTTAACCCACTGAGCAAGACCAGGAATCGAACCTGCATCTTTATGGATACTAGTCAGATTCTCCTCCTCCTCCTCCTTCTTCTTTTTGTCTTTTTTGGGCTGCACCTGCAGCATATGGAAGTTCCCAGGCTAGGGGTTGAATCAGAGCTGCAGCTGCCAGCCTACACTGCAGCCACAGCAACCTGGGATCCGAGCCCCATCTGTGACCTACACTACACCTCACGGCAATGCTGGATCCTTAATCCACTGAGCAAGGCCACGTATTGAACCCGCTTCCTCATGGATACTAGTCGGGTTTGTTACTGCTGAGCTACAATGGGAACTTTTTTTTTTTTTTTAATGGATACTAGTCGGATTCTTAACCTGCTGAGCCACAACAGGAACTCCTGACTGCGTTTTATTTTATATCCTGGTCTAACCTGACTAATACAGGGTGGTCTGCTCTATGCATTTATTTTAAGCAGGACATGGACAAACAAGAGCACGCAGAGTCCATCCCACCTCCCCAGTGCTGCTAAGCTGCCCCTTCTCTCCATCTCCACCCTGACCCAGGCTTTATCAGCTCTTCCTGCCTTCCCTGGTCCACACTGGGCTCCCATCAAGCTGCTCCCAGGCTGTGGGCAGTGAGAGAGTTTAACACATCTGATTAAATTAGTGTGTACTTAATTCCCTTTGCTGGCTGAAGTCCAGATTCCTTTACGGGGCCTATGTGGCCCTGTGAGAGCTGGCTCCCAGGCCACTCTCCTCCCAAAGTCTACGGGCCAGCTCACGTGCCTGCTTTCAAGTCCTCAACAGGATCAACCCCTTCCTATCTCGGGACCTTTGCGCATGCTTCGCACATTCCTAGAATGGTTCTCCCTCTACTCTTCCTCTGAGAAATTCCTGTTCATCGTTATTTAATGGCTCTTCTTCCGACACATTCCTGAACCCGCAGCTTAGATGAGTCCTGCTGATCCAGGTTTTCACGGCCCTCCCTTGACGCCCCCGGCCTCTTCACTGCATGGATTTCAGTTAGTTACTTGTTTAGGAGGTGTGTTTATTTAATGTGGGGCTCCCGTTAGCCCATCAAGGCTGAAGGTCCACCTCTTGTTTTGTTTTACGGCTGTGATCCCAGGGCTCTGTGCGGTGTGGCTGGTTCAGGAGATGCTCAGTTAATAAGTGCTGAATGAATGAATGAATAGACGTGTAGGTAAGCAACTAAAGGAGAGAAGTGAGCCTTGGACCAAGATCATCTTTTGAGGAGGCAGCAGTCGGACACCTGTAGGAGACAGTCCTCACCGCTCTAGCTCCGGACTTGCCTCCAGTGCCGGCTCCTGTGAGCAGAGTGGGGGAGGAGGGGGTGAAGTGTGGGCAGGAAGGGCTGGTGCCCGTTCAAAGCTCACTGCCATGGCGACAGACCAGTGTCGCCTCTGCTACCATTGGCCACCCCCCCGCCGCTCTTCTCTAGACCCTCAGGGCCACTCTCCCCTTCGCAAAGCCCCTTCTGCTCTCCTCCTGCGAGAGCTGGTCAAGCAGAGACAAGAAAAGGTCATTTCATTCGGTCTCAAAGGGATGGGCTGAGGTGGGCCCTCGGCAGAGAACTCCCTCCTTTTCCGGAAGTGTGGATTCGGCTCCCATCCTCGTCTCCGGGTCCCGGTGCCCACTTGCACACCAGTGTCCTAAGGTGGGGCAGGTGTCGAACCTCCCAGTCTTCCTCTGTAACCCTGGGAGGCGCAGGTGCCCAGGGACTTATATGACTCCTTTAGAACCCACCCGCATGCTTCGCCAGGACCACCTTCCCGGGTGCACGGTCCCCTGCCCTGCACGGTTACCAAGAACCGTCATTGATTTCCACCCCCGGGGTCTCCCTGAAGCTCTGGATTTATTACTGATCCTTCCCCCATCTCGAAATTCACTCCTCCCGGCATTCTTCCGGACCCTTTGCTTCTGTGATTGCTTCTCTTTCATTTGCTGCCTCTTCTTTCTCCTCCAAAACTCTAAAGGTCTTCTTGGTTCTTCCTCTTTTCACTCAAGCCCCTCTCACTTGCGGGCCCTGTCCATTCCCGCAGCCTCAGGGATCACTGCCAGGTGGAGGGATCCCAAGTGCCACGCCTCCTCCTGACCTTCCTGCAAGCGCTTACCTGTAGGATAAGCTCCAAGTCCTGAGGGAAACCTTCGAGGCTGTTGCCATCGCCCTCTTCTCATGCAGAACCTCGGCGGCCCAGGCCGATGAGATGGGAGACTCACACAGCCAAAGCCTCTCTTCCTGTACCTTCTGCATTGCCCAGCTGGCCACTGTGTCTCCCAGAAGAGAGGCCCTGTGCACAGGGCGTGGTCAGGCGGACTATCAACCAGAGTCGGATGAGGCTTGAGGGATGAGCGTGAACACCCACCATGGCTGCTGTCCTGGGAGGGGAGCAGGTGGAAGCCTCCCACCTGTGTCCCTCACGCCCAGGCTGGGGTGACATGTACCACGCCAGGCACCTCTCTCTCACAGGATGTGAACAAATGGCGGGGTCAACGGATGATGGCAATGAGGTTTGGGGGTAGAAACCACGTCATTTGGAGACTGAAGAGGGTAGGAATGCATCTGAGGCCAATCAAAGGCTGAGAACCCAGGAATCTGTCAGTGGCTGCAGGGCTCAGGGAGCCTCTCTTGCTGGGACTCACTTGGAGTTGACTCCTCAGCCCTCTGGCCAGGATCCTTTCCTTTGGCCAGGCTGGACTGCACAGCCTGCACTCGCTTGTTTGTTCACCAGCTCGTGTCTTATCTCCCCTTCAGACTGGAATCTCCAGCCAAGACAGAACCATGTCTGTCCTGCTCTCTGGCACTCCAGGCATTCCGTCAATGTTTGCTGAATAAATAAATATACGCTGCCCCTTTCTCTATGCCTTTGCTCTTCTGTTTCCTCCCTGCAGGTGCTCTGCTCCTCCACCCCATCCTTCAAGACCCAGCCCCATGAAGCCTTCCCTGGTCGCCCACCTGAAGCCATCCGTCTCCATGCCCAATCTCTGTAGCACATGGCTTAGGTCTATCATATCACTTACACCTTTTGCTCCGGATTATAGTGATTTCTGTACCCATCTCTGTCCCTCTAGTAGACAGCGAGCTCTCTACGGGTGGGGCGTACCGTCTGTGCACCCTCTCTTCCCCGCTCCCTGGCACAGTGCTTTCTAGGCAGTAAGCACTCTGTAAGTGCTCAGCATAAGAAGGCAAACGTATTGCTTGCAGCTGGTGGCTTGTTACTCATCCAGATGTTGCCTCCTTGCAGCCCAAGGTGGGGTCCCCAAGCCTACTTTTCCTGGGCTGGGAGCTCACCCCTGCTGACTGGGTCCCCTCCTCCCTCCCCCACCAATCCCTGCTAACAGTTTGCCTAAATCTTGCCCCGCCCTGCCCCAGTACCATTTCAGACATTTGCATGGCCTGACCACAGCAAGATAGGAGGGGGGAGGCTGAGCTGCAGGGATTTTTCATCCTACGAGGTCGCTTGGCAGACACTTAGGAGAGCAGAGATCGTCTAATATGGAGGGCACTGGGGCCCAGGAGGCATCCAGGGACCCCTATATTGCCCCCATGCCCTGAGGACCAGAAGGTCAAGGGGTGAACCCAGGTCTTTGCATGTCTGTGGCCACCATCAGAGCAGGATGTGTGTGTGTGTGTGTGTGGAGGGGCAGAGACCAGAGCTCACAGGCTAGATCTTCTCCAGCCCTTCCTGTTTGGGCTGCCAGAGATTGAGTGGCAATTCTTCCAGCAAGATTTAACCCTGCTGTTTCAAGGGTCTTCATCCCTGATTCAGACCACACACCCATACTTGTCTCAGATGTTCTTAAACATTGGGATTTGCAGAATCACCTGGGGTGCTTATTCAGTGTGGAGATGTCTACGGCCGAGTAGACATCTGATTTGTACCCTGATTTGCAGATCTGGTTTATATACTCTGTAGCCCGGGGAAATCCTTACCAGGGTGCCAGCTTCTTGCTGAGGGCAGTGGGTAGATACCCCTGGGGAAGGAGTCAGCATTAGAAAGAGATGCTGAGCTCAGGGGTCAGGCTGCGGGTGGTGGGGAGGCTGTGAGTGGAGAGGTGAGGGAGGAAGCACCTGCCGGCTGGAGGTGAGCAGGAGACTGGGCTGACAGAGGACCTGCATCTTGAAGGGCGGCTCAGCTGTGGTCGGCTAGGGAGAGAATCGGTGGAACCGGGGAAGATGGGAGCTGGAAGGGTTGGCCCCCTTGACATTCAAAAACAGAAGAATCCTCTTGCCAGGAAGATATAAAACTATTCATCTGAAGTAGTCAGCAAGTGGCACCGATTGGGACTTTTAAGAGGAACTCGGCAAGCAGAGCTTGCTGGAGCTCACCCAGAGATCGTTGGCAGAGGAGCTGCAGGAAGCCCAGCCAGAGCCCTGAAACACACATACCAACTAGGTAGAGGGCAGACCTCAGAGTCTGAGATCAAATTCCAGCTCTTACATGGATGACCTCAGGCACTTTAACCTTTTATGCCTCAGTTTTCTCCTCTAAAAAATGGGGCTAATAACCATCCTACTTCATTAGGTTATCATGAGGATTAAATTAATTACATATGGAAAAGAGCTTAGCACATAGTAAGCACCATATGCATGTGTGCTGTTGTCACTCTTATTATTTTAAATTTATAAATAAATTCTGTATTAATTAATTTACAATCTGGGCATCTAGGACCCAGAAGCCATGGCAGATCTATTTAGATTCTTGCTACTCACTTTGGTCCACACGATTGGAAGCATCGATATCACCTGGGAACTTGTTAGAACTGTAGTCTCAGACCCAGCCCTGGGTGCCCTGAATCCGAATCTGCCTTTAACAAGGGCCCACGTGAACGGTGAGCACACTTGGGTCTGTGAAGCAGAGCTTTAGAGCACACAGGAGGCCATGCCCAGAACGGTGAGACTGGGCTCTTGGGGGAAGGAGACCAACAAGGGTTAGGGTTCCCTGCCTTGCCTTGGGGTCTCCATGGCCTGCAAAGCCCTCAAACCCTTGTCAGGGAGGGTGTTTTACTTGGGGACACGGCCAGCGTCCTTACACGTTGGTGTGCTGGGACAGCCTGGTGCCCGGGGCCACAGTGGGGGTGCGGTGGCTCAGGTCACCCCCCCAGAGCCCAGGGGATGCCACGAGGTCAAGTGGTGGTTTGCGGGAGTACCAGGTGCTCAGGAGGTGGTCCACCTGCTCCCTACTGGAGACGGCCCGCAGGTGGGCCTTCCCGCTTCCGCCGTCCAGGTCCCCGGGGGGCTCTGGCATCTCCACGGGCTCCGGGCCCCAGCTGGCTGAGTCGCGGCGCAGCCCGCGGGCCCGCATCTCACTCTGCATGCTGGCGAAGAAGTGCAGCACGCAGCGGTGAGCAAAGTCCCGTGCATGCTCACAGCACGTCTCGTCGAAGAGCTTCTGCTCCAGGTCCACGTAGTTGCTCCAGTATCTGCGCTGCAGGAAGACTGTCTGGTCAAAGCAGGGCCTCAAGCAGCGGGCCAGGAAGGCCACGACGATCAGCAGCAGGGTGATACTCCAGCCGATGGCCTGGATGGGGGAGGGGAGGGCAGGGATGAGTGTGGCAGGACACAGATATTGTACAGTGTGGCAAGAGGGTTCCAAGTCTCTCCCTTTCCTTATCCTGCCCATTTTTCCTCAAATTTATCCATCTTCTGGGAGTTCCCATTGTGGTGCAGCGGAAAAAAATCTGAGTAGAAACCATGGGGTTGCAGGTTCAATCCCTGGCTTTGCTCAGTGGGTTAAGGATCCAGTGTTGCTGTGAGCTGTGGTGTAGGTTGCAGATTATATATATAATCTTTCTATCCAACCATCTTCTCACCATCCTTCCATCTGTTAATCATCCATCCTCCTTTCCAGCCACCTATCCCCCCATCCATTCATGTTCCCACACTCTCATCCTACCTTCTACTTATCTCTGCAAACATTCATCCACCTGCCATTCATCCCCCTAGCTTTCCTCCCGAAGGGAAACAAAATATGTTACATATGACTCATATGCCTCTTTGACTAAAAATTATTTTGAACTAAAAACAATTAAGAAGCAGCACCCATAGGAACAGCTCTCCCCACCCTCCCCTTTTCTGCCTAAAGTCGGAATACAAATCCCCCTTTTACTGAAGACCAGACTCTTATCAGCCCAGAGAGAGCACCAGGAAAATCTGCAAACAGACCTTACTCCATTAGTTTCCTCCCATGGATTTATTCACCTTCCCACAGTTTCCATGCTTGGGAAGCATAAAACTGCTTTCTTTTGTCCTATCATTTCTCTACAAAGGTATTGGTCTTGGTGGAGAATGAGACCACTGCTTCAAGTTACTCCTTCTCTGTTTTAGCTTTCTCCTGCAAGATGAGCTCTACACGTGTTACAAAACTGTTTGCTCTCCTCCTGCTAATATTTCTGTTAGCGTTTTAGCTGAAAACCTAAGATGGGTGGAGGTAGTTTTGCTTCCTTTGCACTGTCTTCCCTCCATCCGCCCACCCACCCATCCATCCATCCATCCACCCATCATCCTTTCATCTTTATATGCAGTTCTTCATCTGTGCGTACATATGTTTATCCATTCCTCCTATATTTTACAGGAGACCCTGGGGACTCCGGCTTTGCTCTCATAGAGCTCACACTTTAGTGGAAGAAACAAAGAAACTGATGATGACTGGCTAAGTTCCTTATTGAGGGATGTGCACGTAGGGGAGGAACACCTAGACTGAGCCTGAGTGCTCAGAGAACAGTGAAGTTGAGGCTGAGACCTGAAAGACGAGTAACAGTTTACAGGATATGATCAGGGAGCAGTGTTCCAGACTAAGAGTGAAGAAAAGCCCGAAGTAGTTCTCTAAGGCTGGAGCCCACACCTGGCCAACTCCTCTCCCCTCTGCCCATCCAAAGGTAGCTGCTCTTCAAGGTCTCGATTAAGACCAACCGTGTAGGAGTTCCTGTTGTGACTCAGAGGGTTAAGAACCCAACTAGTATGCACGAGGATGTAGGTTCGATTCCTGGCCTCACTCAGTGGGTTAAGGATCCAGTGTTGCTGTGATCTATGACTTGGATCTGGCATGGCTGTGGCTGTGGCATAGGCTAGCAGCTGCATCTTCGATTCGAACCCTAGCCTGGAAACTTCCATGTGCCACAGGTGCAGCCCTAAAAAGAAAAAAAAAAAAAAAGAAAGCCCAACTGTGTGGCCCTGGAGCAGAGGAATCACTCCTCTAAGCCTCAGAGATAGGGAGTTCCCATCGTGGCACAGTGGAAACGAACCCGACTAGTGTCCATGAGGATGCGGGTTCAGTCACTGGAATTGCTCAATGGGTCAGCGATCTGGTGTTGCCATGAGCTGTGGTGCAGGTGTCAGACACAGCTCGGATCTGGCATTACTGCTCCTGTGGCGTAGGCCAGCGGCTGTAGCTCTGATTTGACCCCTAGCCTGGGAACTTCCATATCTATGCCTAGGATGAGGCCCTGAAAAAGACCAAAACAAACAAACAAACAAACCCACAAAGACAGATTGGAATCCTTATTTGTAGGTGTGATTGACAGAGTTCTCTCTTTGGCCTCTTACAGGGTCTCCCCTCACCCCACCAATTAAAAATACTTGTGTGTTTTACTCAGGATCACTTAATGTGACTGATCATTCACAGCTGAGTCAGGACTCAAACCCCGGTCTGACCGAGAATCCTATGCTCTCTCCAGTGAACAAATGAAAACCTACAGTGTCATGTCCACAGGGATCATCCAGGTAAGGAGATCAATCCTTCCTTTATTTTGCAGGAGAAACTGAGGCCCAGAGGGAAGGGATGCGGCCAGGGTCCCAGTCTGAGGCAGAATCAAGTGTGTCCTGAGCGCCGGTCCTCTCTGCACCACCCCACGGGCCTGCACTTGCCACCAGCCTACCCCGGCCCCCAACGAGCCGGGCTGTAGCTCGGGTGACGCTCTGCATGTCATCGGTTCGTCTAAACACTTTCTGGAGACACAGCCCAGGCTGGGCTCTGGGAGTGGGGGGGGGGTGGAATCTGGGGTCTGGGCTGGGGGTCGGCCTGCGGTTTGCCACAGGATACTGGATTCTGTGCCCTGCAGGGCGCTGGGCACGTGGGGAGGACCTGCATTGCAGGGAGGTGAACAAGATGGTTTTGGGGGAACGGCACTTCAGGTCCCTGCCCAGCCTCTTACAAACTGTGTGACGTGGGCCTTGTAAAGGAAACTCTCAGAGCCTCAGTTTCCTCACCTGCAAAATGGGATGAATATGACTGCGTCCCCTCATAGGGCTGTTTTGAGAACTGGAGGCAGTAATACATATGAAATGGTTAAGATGGTGCCTGACACGTGTGCTCAGTACATGGTAATTAGTATTAGCTGCGAGTGGTGGGAAGAATGTGTGTATGGAGTAGGGGCAGGGCAGAGCAGTTTACCTCCAGTGCTTTCCTGCCATCCAGCCTGGGGGTGGGTCCACCCTGGGGTGAGATGGCGTTGTTGGCAAGGAGCCCACTTCCTAAGGCCCAACACTGTCCTGTGTGTGGCTTATGCTCCTGACCCCCTCAGGGACCACTTGCTCCGTGGCTGTGTCTGCAGCCTCAGGAAACCATTGGTACCTCTTCAACCCTGTCCCTTAGAACCTAGGCAGGATGTTTTCCAGGGCTGGGAGAGGACCCCCCTGAATTACCTGTGACAGGCACCGCAGGTAGCGAGACACTGCCTTCCGAGCAGGGCTGTCCCGGACCAGCTCGTCCTCCTTGCAGGGCACCTTGGCCAGAAAGAGCTGCACCTGGCTGGGGGTCATGTTGGCAAAGTCTAGGAACTTCTCGGGGTCCACCGAGCTGCTGAAGGCACACACGAAGCACTTTCCATCGAGAAGGGCCAGCAGGATCCAGACCAGGGGGGCGGCCAGCGCTCTCTGCAGCACAGAGGAGCACATATACCTAGGAGCAGAGGAAGGGAGGGGTCACCAAGGGCAGCCGGAATTCAGCTGCAGCAGGAAGGCCACAGGGGAGATGCAAGGACGGACTTCCCAGGAGGGCTGGGCAAGACCAGGCGTGTTTACATCAAAGGAAGGGCTGCGGCTCCCACAGCAGAGTTTCCAGCAGCAGAGGGCAGGGAAGATGCGAGCTGGGGGTCCCGGGAGTCCCAGGGCTAGAACACTGAGAGTCTGATTTTCTCCCTGCTCTAGGCTTTGTAGCGACTCTCTTGATGCCCTGATCAGGCCAGAAGCATCTAGAGCTTTGATGGGCAGCTCCTATTCATGTAGAGGGCCTGAGGGCCTCTGCCCTCAACCGCCTGCGTGGCTCTGCCTAAGGCTTTGAAGGGATCTCTGCTCCTGGAAGGCTGGAAGTGCTGGATGGTTCACAACCCCCACATCCACCTTCAGTCCAAGAGGGCAGGGCCTGGGGGATAAATGCCCCACTTCAGGGACCCCCAGTAGGACGACTCTAAGGTGTGTTCTACTCACTCTCAGACGGCGGTCCCCAGAAGGATTGAGCCCCAGTTGCCCACTTAGTGTCATATTCCTCCGGAGCCTGCTTTCGGGGTGTGGGGGGGAGCCTACACTAAGCGAGCCCCGCGGAATAACCCTCCCAGAGGCAGCATCTCAAGCACCTCCCCGCAGCGGCCGGGAGCCCACCCTCTGACTGTCTCCAGGTGCCTCTTCTTGACCTGCTCCGCCCACCTAGTGGCCTAGGTGGGAACGGGTCACAGGACTGGAGCCCAGTGGAGCTGTACCCACTAGACACCAGAGGAAGCGGTAAAGGGAACACTTTGGTGCGTCTGACCTTCCCCGCGTGGCTGAATCCCCAGAGGGAGCATGGAGTCCCCAGAGGCTGATTGTGCACAGAATGAAGATATTTATGACTTGGATTGTATACAAACTGTAAGATGATAAGATGATGCATGCTGGTTGTGTGTGTGTGTGTGTGTGTGTGTGTGTGCGCGCGCGCACGCACGCGCACATGGCCTGCCCAGTGGTGAATTTTCAATACTCTGTAGGCAGGGGCCGCTCCAGCATTTTCTCTGTGGGCAATGTGGTTAGAAGATGGGAAGGAGGACTTGTGATGAAGGTACATTACACACCCTTGAGAACACCTCGATTGTCCATGCTGAAGTATAGGGGAGAGGAAAAGGTCGTGAATGAGCTAAAACCCGCCAAGCCCACCCTGCCACTGCCCACGGATCCAGAGCACCTAGAGATTTTGTCTAAAACACTAAGGGCGGCAGTTCTGGCTCGGGTTGTGTTTGAATCAGAGCCTCTTCCTAGCTGTGGGAGCTCAGATAAGTGACTTAACCTCTCTGTGCCTCTGGTCCCCTATCTTTGAAAGTAGGTCCAGCACAGGAGCAGACCCAGGGCCAAGGTGAGAATTCAGAGGCCATGCACATGTAGCTCTTGGCAAGGAGCTTGGCTAACAGCTGGCCAGGGAGTGTTATGAATTGCTCAGTTCCATCAGCTGATCTTGATGGAGGGCGCCAAGGCTCTGAGGATGCAGTGATACAGCAGATGAGGTCCTCGCTCTCCGGGAGCTTGCAGGAGAGGGGATACAGCCTCCAAGCCATCATGCCTCTTGTACATGCAGTGTGGTTACACACACATCATAGGATGGTCATGTATGTGGGGAGTTATAAAGCTCGGCCAGCACAACAGATGTGACCTGGATAATTCCTGGGAACCCTGTATCATTCACGCCTCACCAGCAGTGGCCACAGAAAGGTAACAGACGACAGGAACAGAAATATCTGTTTCTAGGAGTTCCCACTGTAGCGCAATGGGATTGGCAGTGTCTTGGGAGCGCTGGGATGAAGGTTTGATACCCGGCCCGGCACAGCGGGTTAAGGATCCAGCATTGCCACAGGTGCGGCCTAGGTTACAACTAAGATCTGATCCCTGGCCTGGGATCTCTATATGCTGTGGGGGTGGCCCAAAAAGAAAAAAAAAAATCTATTTCCAGAGTGGAAACTGGCAAATGGGTCTCTGTGAACTGATGACACCCTGGTGTCATTTCCTAGGGGAAGGTAGGGGAATTCCCTTTTAGTGACTGGGGGTGGGTGTGGGTGGGGGAGCCCTGACAGCACCCATGGGGGCCCCTTGGGGGACAAGGCCCACGGGTAGCTGGTGAGGTGGGACCGCACCTGATGACGCCCGGGTCCTTCCTTCGTTGCCCCGTGGGCCGCCGCCACTCCTCAACCATCACCACGGACTGCCGGTTGGCCAGGAGGCCGCAGAGGAAGAGGGCGAGCGGGGGCGTGAGCAGCAGGCCCAGGCCGTAGAGGGCATTGTAGCGCGCCAGGCAGGGGCAGTTGAAGTCGAAGGAGGAGTACAGCTTGACCGTGACCGCGGCGAGCAGCAGGCAGATGCCGTTCATCACCGACTCGGAGCTGGACTGGAAGTGCTGGAAGAGCATGCGGAATCTATCCATGGCTGCGGCTGGGGTTGGGGCAGCGGCGGGGGAGGGGGGGCAGCGAGGCCTCAGCTGCCTTCCTGGTCAATGCCAGGCCACGCCGGGGTGGGGGGGGGCAAGCCTGGGGCTGTGGGAGGTCCTTTCTTCTCTTCCAAGGGCCTGAGGGGACAAGGATGTCAGGCAGAGGGAGGCTCTCTCTGCGAAGGTTTCCTGTGCGGCCAGGGGTCCCCCAGTGCCACTCCCGTCCTCTCTGATGGAACTAGTCACCGCTCTGCGACCAGCCAGCTCGAAGCACCTCTAGGCAAATGGGCACCGCCCTGTCCCTCCAGCCCTCCCCAGCCCATTCCCTCCTCCCTTCAGGGTTTGGAGCTGGGGAGGCTTCCGGTGGGAGGCAGGCAAATTCTGGGTGTGGCAGGGCCACGGTGCCGAGGGAGCCAATTACATTTTCTGGTTTTGGTCAAAATCATGTCTTCACTCAGCTGAGCCCAGGGAGATTTCGGTGCGGGCTTTTATTGCTGGGCGGAACCAGGAGGGGCGCCTTACCTGCCCGAAATCTTCCCAGAAGAGAAGTCCCTTGAGAGAGTCTAAACTCTGTTTCAGCGTCTGCCCGGGTTGTGGAAGGGAAGGCCTCGTAGACAGAAGGCACCGCCTGGGCAACAGGGCACGGAGGTGAGAAGCAGCCGTGTGTGGATGGGCAGTTTGGGGTTGCCTGAATGTAGTTTCAGATTTGGGGGGAGGTGTCGGGAGAGGGGGCTGGAGGTGTCAGTGGGCGCCTGCAACCTTTTCTGGGGTCCACTTTGCTGCCCTTCAGGTCTGGCTACTAACGGGCCCAGATCTTCTGAAAGCACAGCTCCCACTATGTCACTGCTCAGCTCAAGTGTGACCAGGCCCCGCTCAGCCTCCTTAGCTCGGCGTTCAAGGCCCTCCTGACCACACCTAGTCATGTCCTTTCACCCCTACTGGAGGACCCGTGCTCCTTCCTCCCACCTGCTCTCCAGGAGGCGACTCAGATGCAGCCCTTTCACTGAGCCCCCCACCCCCACCCCCACCATGACCTTGGTCTGTGGGCGTTCTGCCTCCCACTCAGCCCTTTAAAAGTGTGCTCTAGCCTGCGGCTCCCTCTTCCAGGGTGGGGCGGACCTCCCAGTGACGACAGGACCTGCACCTGCCCGTCCTGGCCGCCTCCAGCAGCGTGCCAAGCACGTCGCAAGGGAGGCGGATGTCTGTGCTCTGTGGCTTTGACCCTCAGGCCCCTCTTTTCCTCTCTGGCTCTCTTCTCTCTCTTCCCACTCCTTGGCCTGGACCTGCCTCCCTCTGCCCCCAGGAAGTGAATGGAATGTAGGTCCTGCTCTTGATCTCTCTCTGTCTCTCTCCCATGTGTCTCTCTCTCATTCTGTCCCTCTCTCTATGCGACGGCCTCTTCCTATCTTTCTCTCTTCCTTGTCTGCAGCCTGCCCCAGTCTTACTGGCCCCCAGACCCCAACACTGGCAGACTGACTTGGGGAGAGGAGTGGAGGCAGCTAGCTGCAGGAACCCAGGGCTCTCTTCCTGGGGTCACAGATCAGTGGGCATTGGCTGGAGGTGGTGTGGCATCCGGACCGCACCCACTCGGTCTCTCCCTCGATCATCATCCCTCTGCCTCCCTCACTTCCAGCCCAGGGCTACCCCTGAGCCAAGGAGAACCTCGGGGACTGAGATGGCCTTGACCCTGCTGAGCCCTGCTCCATCCAGCCTGGACCAGTGGGCCTCTGGGACTCCCAGCGATGGCATCAGAGCCTCCTCAGACCCGGGATCGGCATGGTCCTGAGCGCAACTCCCCGCAGCCCTCTGCAGCACACGAGGTGAGCCTCCCTCTGAATCCTTCTGGTCTCCATGGCACTCGCCTGGCCTGCGGCAGCTGCTCAAACCACCCTTCTTCCCATGTTCTCAAACAACTTTTGGAAAATGGAAATATCTTTTTTTCTAATTAAACACACCATTATGAACAACTTAAAAATAGACAACATGAAAGCGTCCCCTGCAGCCCCCCAGAGTCTCCCTGTCACTGCATCGGTATGTGTCCTTCTGGACTTGCAAGGACCTGCGCCCGGCTGACCCACCTGGAATTCCCAGGAGACTCCTAGGAACCACAGTGAGTGAAGTCCTGGTTACCGCTGCTCACCTAGGAGCACCGGGGTCGCCCTGGGACTTGCCATCTGTCTCTGCTGCTCTTCACCTGCATGGCACAGGACTCACCATGTCTTGTTGCAGTCTCTGAAGGATGACAGCCCAGCAGCCTAAGGGACCCATTGGACCTGCAAAGTGAATTGTGTGTTGGTCACTCAGCCCTTTTTTTTTTTTTTGTCTGCACCAGTGGCAGGTGGAAGTTCCTGCACCGGGGATTGAACTAGCGCCACAGTTGTGGCAACCCTGGATCCTTAACCCAATGCACCAAAGGGGAACTTCCACTCAGCCTCTATTTTAAGTCAGACTATTACCAAATGTGCCCTCCATCTGTTGGCCGCTCTAAAGCCAATAGAGAGGCAAGGCTGGTGGAAAGAAAATCTGCTTTATTTTGGAGGTGGGCAATCAAGAAAAGGGGAGAGTCGTCCTTTGAACAGGAGTCCGCCCCCCAACCCCCGCCCCACTGCCAGCCTCCAAAATAAAGCAAACTTCCCTTTCCACCAATCTTGCATCTTTATTGGCTTTAGAGCGTGAACAGCTGGACCGCATTTTCGGTAACAGGTTTTTTATGCCCAATGTGGGGCTGTACTCTCGCGATATCTGGCTTCCCTGGGTTTTCTGGCGTAGAGCCGCCACCATGACAACGCTCCAGGATGGTTGTGATGAGCCCGCTGCTCCTGGCTTCTAGCCCCAAGAGGGAGATTTGGAGGGAATGTTCCCAGCAGCTGCCAAAGCCACTGGTTTCCAAGATCCTCCTTGTTTCTCCCCAGCTCAGCACTGGCCGCCAGGGTGTGCCTTAACTTGGTGGAGCAGAAGGATGCATCTGGACTGAGTCCACTGGTGAGCACCCCGGAAAACTTCTCTTTTGAGCACCAAGTGCTGTTTGGGCGGGGAGGGGAGAGAACTGGCCTGGGGCGGCGGTCTGAGCTCCTCTCTCTCCTGTTCTAGAATGTCTCAGGGAAGGGAGAGTAACCAAAGGGCCCCCTCGGTTAGAGAGTCTCCAAAAAAGAATGCACAATGTTTCTGCGAGAACGCTGCAGGAAACTGGGCCAAAGTCTCTCCCGAGCCAGCCTGTTCACAGCTCCAGCCTCTGAGAGGCGAGAGAGAGCTCCCAGGCCCCTCAGGGGAACCATGTGCTGTGTGACTGCACTGGCCCTTGCGAGCTATTTACTGAAAAACACTCAAGCAAAGAAAAAGGCAGGAAGGAAGCTCACCACAACTTAAAGGGATATTACTTCTCAGGGTGAGTGGGTGGCTTTACATTTGAAAAAAATTCCATATCTTCTAAATAGTCCCCCCCGTTTTTTTTTTTTTTTTTTTGGCTGCACCCACAGCCTGCAGAATTTCCCAGGCCAGGGATCAAACTCAAGCCACAGCAGTGACAACACCAGATCCTTAACCCACTGTCCCATCAGAGAATTCCCTAAGTAGTGCATTTTATAATAAATATTTAAAAAAATCTCCCAATAAAAATCATGAATATTTTTTCCTGGAAAAAACTCAAAGGGATTAAGGGATAAAGTGAAAGGGAGATCGCATTTTATTGCCTGGAGCCTAGGCCTCCTGACCTAGGAGAGGCAGAAACAGAGGAAAAAATAGGAGAAAGACTGATGTTATTCATATGTGTGGATAGATATTACCTCATAGACCTGCGGCAGAATAATGCGTTTGATCAGATTTTCTCAGTTCTCTACCCCACCCTGGGGCTCTGCAGCTGTGTTCGTCCATTTTTTTAATTCTGGGAAATTTTTTACAAGTCAGATTTTCATTAAATGTTTTTTTAAAATTTTTAAATGTTTTATTAAAGTATGGTTGATTTAAGGTTTTATTATAGTGCCAATTTCTGTTGTATAGCAAAATGACTCGGTCATATCTATATTCATTTTTTATATATTATTTAAATTTTTAAATATTTAAAAGTTTAAATATATTATTGAAATATTTAACATTTTAAATATTCTTTTAAAATATTATTTATATGTATATAAATATACATTCTTTTAAAAATATTTTCTGTTTCTGTTGTACAGCAAAGTGACTCAGGTATATATATATACACACACATCCTTTTTTAAATATTATTTTCCATCATGGTCTATGCCAGGAGAGTGGATATAGTTCCCTGTGCTATACAGTAGGACCTCATTGCTTACCCATTCTAAATATAATAGTTTGCATCTGCTAACTCCAAATTCCCAGTCCATCTCACTCCCTCCCCCTCCCCCTTGGCAACCACAGGTCTGTTCTCCATATCTGTGGGCCTTTCTGTTCTTTAGATAACTTCATCTGTGCCATAATTTAGATTTCACATATAAGCAATATCATGCTATTTGTCTTTTTCTGACTTAGTTCATTTAATGAGAGTCTCTAGTTGTATCCATGTTTCTGCAAATGGCATTATTTCATTCTTTTTTAATGGCTGAGTAGTATTCCACTGTGTAGATATCACATCTTCTAAATCCATTCACCTGTTGATGGACATTTAGGTTGTTTTCATGTCTTGGCTATTGTGAATAGTGCTGTGATGAATATAGGAGTGCACGGATCTTTTTAAATTATAATTTTGTCCAGATATATGCCTGGAATGGGATCGCCAGATCGTATGGTAGTTTTATATTTAGTTTTCTGAGGAAACTCCATACTGTTTTTCATAGTGGTTGTACCAGTTTACATTTCCATCAACAATATAGGAGGGTTCCCTTTTCTCCACACCCTATCCAGCATTTGTTATTTGTAGACTTTTTTTTTATCTTTTTGCCTTATCTAGGGCCGCACCCACGGCATATGGAGGTTCCCAGGCTAGGGGTCTAACAGGAGCTGTAGCTGCCAGCCTTCGCCACAGCCACAGCAACGCGGGATCCAAGCCGCGTCTGCAACCTTCACCACAGCTCACGGCAACCCACTGAGCAAGGCCAGGGATCGAACCCGCAAAGTCATGGTTCTTAGTTGAATTCGTTAACCACTGAGCCACGACAGGAACTTCTGTAGACTTATTAATGATGGCTATTCTGACTGGTATGAGGTGTTACCTCACTGTAGTTTTGATTTGGATTTCTCTAATAATTAGCGATACTGAGCATTTTTTCATGTCCCTACTGGCTATCATATGTCTTTTTTGGAGAAATATCTGTTTAGATCTTCTGCCTATTTTTCAACTGGGTTGTTTGTCTTTTTGTTGTTCAGTTGCATGAGTTGTTTTTATATTTTGGAGATTAAGCCCTTGATGATTGCATCATTTGCTGCCATTCCGTAGGCTGTCTTTTTGTTTGTTTGTTTGTTTTTTGCTTTTTAGGGCTGCAGCCATGGCATATGGAAGTTCCCAGGCTAGGGGTCGAATCTGAGCTGCAGCTGCTGGCCTACACCACAGCCACAGCAATGCCAGATCTGAGCTGTGTCTGTGACCTACACCACAGCTCGCGTCAACACTGGATCTTTAACCCACTGAGTGAGGCCAGGGATCGAACCCGCATCCTAGTTACCACTGAGCCACAACAGGACAGCCTTTTTGGTTTTTTATATGGTTTGCTCTGCTGGGCAAAATCTTGTACATTTGATTAGGTCCATTTGTTTATTTTTGTTTTTATTTCTATTGCCTTGGGAGACTGAACTAGTAAAACATTTTTTGGGTTAATGTCAGAGAATATTTTGCCTATGTTCTCAGAGTTTTCTGGTGTCATGATAAGTCTTTAAGCCATTTTGAGTTTATTTTTCTGCATAGAGTGAGGGTGTGTTTGAGTTTTACTGATTTACATGCAACTATCCAGTTTTCCCAGCACCACTTGCTGCAAAGAGACTGTCTTTTTCCCTTTTTATATTCTTTTTTTTTTTTTTTTTTTTGCTTTTTTGGCTGTGGCATATGGAGTTCCCGGGCTAGGGATCAGATTCAAGCTACAGTTGCCACCTAAGCTGCAGCTGCAGCAACACCAGGTCCTTAACCTACTCTTAAGGCCAGGGATCAAATCTGCGTCTGAATACTCCCAAGATGACGCCAATCCCATTGTGCCACAGCGGGAGCTCCCCATTTTATATTCTTGCCTCCTTTGTCAAAGATTTTTTATTATTATTAAAGTATGGTTGATTTACAGTGTTCCTTCAATTTCTGCTGTACAGCAAAGTGACCCAGTCATACTTATATATCTTTTGTCAAAGATCAATTGATCACAAGTGTCTGGGTTTATTTCTGGGCTCTCTATTCTGTTCTGTTGATCCATATGTCTGTTTTTGTACCAATACCACACTGCTTTGATTACTGTAGCTTTTAAATATTGTCTGAAGTCTGGGAGAGTTATGCCTCCCCCCCCCAGGATTGCTTTGGCAATTCTGAGTCTTTTATGGTTCCATATGAATTTTTGGATTATTTGTTCTAGTTCTACAAAAAATGTCATGGGTAATTTGATAGGGATTGCATTAAATCTGTAGATTTTGGGGGGTAGTATAGCAATTTTAACAATATTCATTCTTCCAATCCAGGAGCATGGAATATCTATTTCTTTGAATGGTCTTTAATTTCTTTATTTTTTTATTTATTTATTTTTTTAATTTCTTTTATTAATATTTTCTAGTTCTCAGTGTAGAAGTTTTTCTCCTCCTTGGTCAGGTTTATTGTTAGGTATTTTTGGGGGTGCAATTTTATTATTTTTATTTATTTATTTATTTTTCTTTTTAAGGTTGCACCTGTGGCATACGGAAGTTCCTGGGCTAGGGGTTGAATCAGAGTTGCAGCTGAAGCCTATGCCACAGCCATATATCCTTTTACCTGCTGAGTGAGGCCAGGGATTGAACCACATCCTCACAGACACAATGTTGTTTCCTTAACCTGCTGAGCCACAATGGGAACTCCTTCGGTGCAATTTTAAAAGGTATTTTTAAAAAATATTCCTTTTCTAATATTTCATTGTTACCGAAATGCAATCGATTTCTGAATGTTAATCTTGTATTCTTCTACTTTGCTGAATTCATTTATCAGATCGAGTAGTTGTGAAGAGCTCTTAGGGTTTTCTATATATAATCCATCTCATCTGCATATAGTCAGATTCTCATTTTAATGCTGACTTAAATCTATATAGTAGTTTTAAACACATGTTAACTTATAATTGGAAGATTTTTGTAGAACAAGTCTTTTGTCTCTTTTTTGCCCAAACTGGGGTCTTGCAGATTCAGTCCTAGGGGTCTTCCAGATTTTTATATCCTTCAAAAGGAATCTGCTTATTATTGAGAAACATTGGCTTGTTCACGGTTAGAGTGCCTGTGATTGAGAGGGCTTTTTAGGATATGCTGCCCCCTACTGGAGGAGTTGGAGTATCTGATATGTGTTGTGTGTGTGTGGGGTGTGTGTGTTGTGTGGTTGTGTGTGGTGTGTATAGCACGTGTGTGTATGTGGTATGCGTGATGTGTATTGTCTATGCACATGTGGTGTGTGTGTGGTGTGTCTTTGGTGTGTGTGAGTGGGTGTGTGTTGTGTGTGTACCTGAGTATGTGGCATATGTGTGATGTGTAGTGTGTATGGGGTGTGTGGTGTGTTGTATGTGGAGGTGTGGTGAGTGTGGTACATGCCCTTGTGTGTGTGTGCTGTGTATGTGTGATGTGTAGAGTGTGTTCATGTGTGTGTTGTGTGTGTGTAGTGAGTGGGCGTGGTATGTGTGTGGTGTGTGGTGTGTGTGCGTTTGTATGTGTGTGTGTATGATGTGGTGTGTGGTTGTGGGGGGGTGCGGTGTGTGTCTGTGTGATGTGTACATAAGAGTGTGTTTTCAGAAGTACTGGTGTTGGAGTTCTCATCGTGGCTCAGTGGTAATGAACCTGACTAGCATCCGTGAGGACATGGGTTCGATCCCTGGCCTCGCTCAGTGGGTTAAGGATCTGGCGTTGCTGTGAACTGTGGTGTCGATCCTGTGTTGCTGCGGCTGTAGGGTAGGATGGCAGCTATAGCTCGTATTTGACCTCTAGCCTGGGAACCTCCATATGCCATGGGTGTAGCCCTAAAAAGACAACAAAAAAAGGAAAGAAAAGAAAAACTAGTGTGGCTATATGTCTTCTTCCTGGACAGTGAGCACGGCCTCCCCTGAGGCCCTGAGTTTTCCCTCAGAAGGAAGACATCGGACATGTGTCCTACTTCTCTCAGGACTTGGAGGCTATTGATCCCTCATGTCTCTCAGAGCCGTGCTGCCCTCTCTGGCCCTGAGAGACTGACTCTTCTACCCTGATAACAGAGGCCTCCGCGGGATCCTGGTGACAGGCCTTTCTTGTCTGTCTCGGCAGAACAGGGCAAAAGCAACGTGGCACTTCCGGCGGCTCCACTCTGGTGACTATGTAGAGCTGTGTGGCCCCTAAGGGACAGAAAAGAGAATGAAAAAGACGGGTGGCGGTCTCTGACAAATAGCATCGGAAGAGCTGGCTAACCATTCGGGAAAATTTTTTTTTTTTTGCTTTTTAGGGCCGTACCCGCGACATGTGGAGGTTCACAGGCTAGGGGTCAAATTGGAGCTACAGCTGCAAAAAGGCATTGGCCACATACATGCCACACAAAGGTCTGTTTTCCATAATTTGCAGAGAAATAACATAAATCAATAAAAAAGATGAGCAATCCTATGGAAAAATTGGCAAAAGATGTGAGCAGGTGGAAAAGTGGTAAAGGCAAGACAAGTGGCCAAAAACCTGCAAAGATTCTAGTCTTCATTCATAATTAAGTATGAATCTAAAAAATCAGGTGCCTTTTTAAACTTACTAAGTTGTTAGAAACTAAAAGATTCATAATATCATGTGTTGGAGTTCCCATCGTGGCTCAGTGGTTAACGAATTTGACTAGGAACCATGATGTTGTGGGTTCGATCCCTGGCCTTGCTCAGTGGGTTAAGGATTCGGCGTTGCTGTGAGCTATGGTGTAGGTCGCAGACGCGGCTCGGATCCTGCGTTGCTGTGGTTGTAGCGTAGGCCGTGTGCCTATAGTTCCGATTAGACCCCTAGCCTGGGAACCTCCATATGCCGTGGTTGCAGCCCTAGAAAAGACAAAAAGATAAACAAAACAAAACATAATATTCCTATGTTGATGAGGACTTAGGGAAAGAGTCACTTTCATATGCTGATGGCTGGAGTACAAATTTTCGTAGAACAAATATATATATTTATATTTGGATATATATTTTATAAGATATATATTGTACACACACATGTATCTTTTTAGGGCTGTACCCGCAGCATATGGAGGTTCCCAGGTTAGGGGTTGAACTGGAGCTGCAGTCGCCGGCCTACACCACAGCCACAGCAAACGGCAGATCTGAGCCGCGTCTGCGACTTACACCACAGCTCATGGCAACACTGGATCCTTAACCCACTGAACGAGGCCAGGGATCGAACCCTCATCCTTATAGATACTAGTCAGGTTCGTTTATGCTCAGCCACAATGGGGACTCCTGGCAACATATTTAAACCAAAAATTTAAATATACATGTCTTCGACCCAACAATTACATAGCTCTGTATTTGCCCTGTGGATAGATTTGTGGAAGTAACCAAGATAAACAATCAAGGATGTTCATTATAGATTTCTTTTAAAGGCAATAAAACTGGAAACAACCTAAATTTCATCAACAGGGGATGTTTGATAATTTATGATTAAAAAATTATGGCACAGCCATAGAGGTATCTATACAGCCAATAAAAGAATGAAGCAAATCTATGTGAGTCCACCTGAAAAGAACTTTAAGGGAGTTCCCTTTGTGGCTCATGGAACCTGACTAGGATCCATGACTATCCATGAGGATACGGGTTCGATCCCTGGCCTCACTCAGTGGGTTAAGGATCTGGCATTGCCACGAGTTGTTGTATATGTTGCTGACGTGGCTCGGATCCCATGTTGCTGTGGCTGTGGCTGTGGCTGGCAGATGTAGCTCCAATTTGACCCCTAGATGCAGGTGCAGCCCTAAAAAGCAAAAAAAAAAAGAAGGGGGGGGCCTTTAATCGAGTCTAAGTTTTTTTAAAAAGCAGTTTAGTATGCTGTGCATAGTATAATCCCTTCTGAATAAAAATAAAAATATGTAAAAGTTTTGGTATTGTGCATATATTTTGGCTGGAAGGATACACCAAAAATGTTGACAGTTAATACTGTTGGGAGGTAGCAGAGGAGGGACTTTTATTTTCTTTCCATTTTAGACCTTTCTGTGCTGTTTGACTTTTCAAACAAGGTGTACATATGAAATTTATTTCAAAAAGAGCAACAGAAATAATCTGGGCAGTAAATTTATGGATTTCTAAAATGTATTTCTGTATGAAAATAGCTAAACATTATTTAAAAAAAATAGGATTGAAATATATGACTGACACAATAAAATAACCAAGTCTAAACCTTAACATTCTTCAGCACTTTAATTTTTGGTCTTCACAGGTTACAGAATGTGGAACAATTTCATTGATTTACAGTACATTTGTAACTCCTTTTCTCAGAAGAAGAAGCAAATAAGCCTGGTTTTATAATATCGCCACTGTTTTCTTTTAAACATGGCTAACAATCTATAAAAATGGATTTTTTGACCAAAGTGCAATGAAGTTGTTTCCAGACCCTGTGAGGGGGTTTGGTTTTCTGGCATGGAGATACTGCCAGCAGTGGCTTCAGACGTAGGTGTTGGGCCAAATGTAGAGACTTGGGGACAAAAACAGGTGAGTTGCTCTGGGGGAAGGGGGTACCCACCCAGCTGGATTTTCTGAATTCTGTTATTTCTCTGTAAACACCAAATGCAGAAACTTGGAGCAAAAACAGGTGGGTTGCTTTGGGGGAAGGGAGCACCCACCCAGCTGGATTTTCTGAATTCTATTCTTTCTCTGTAAACACCAAAGTCAGAGTAACTCCAGGGCCTCTGCTTTTCCCTGTTGCCTGTGCCCTCAAACTCATGAGACTTCCCAAGGCTTGTTTGGGAGAGCCCTGCGCCAGGAGTGGCAAGCCCCATGCTGAGGGTCATCAGGTGCGTGGGCCACACATCCTCAAGCTCTGGCCACGTAACAACAGGTGTTCACTGGGCATTTGCAGTGCCCATGACCAGGTGCTGTGCTGGTGCTGGGCACACGCAGGTGCCCACATCAGGTACCAGATGCAGGCAGTGGGCCATCTCAGTGTGAGCTGCGATGCTCTGAGGAGGACCTTGACTTACCTTAAGTTTGGGGAGATTTTCTCGGTCCTGGGAGAGAATGTCTGTCTTGGGGAGGCTCTTTAGTCGGAGATGCAACCTCAGGATGAAAGATGAGAAAGTGGCCTCAGTGAAGCAACTAGTCCCAGAGTGTAACATCTGGGTGGCTAAAAGAGTAGGGCTAATTTCTTCATTGACATATTTAATTGAAAAAATTTAATTAAATATAGTTGATTTACAATGTTCTATTAGTTTCAGGTATATAGCAAAAATGATTCATATATATTCATATATATATATATTCGTATATATATATTCGTATATATTCATATATATATTCATGTATATATACACACACACACGTACACTCGTTTTTTAGATTCCTTTCTCATAGGTTATTACAAGATATTGAGTATAGTTCCCTGTGCTATACAGCAGGCCCTTGTTGGTCATCTATTTTATATGTTTTAATCACAGTCCTAATTTAACCCTCCCCCCGTATTTTCTTTATAACGAAATAGTTAATGTAAACCAGAAGGCTCTATTTGTGCCCCAAATTCTTTTCCTGTTTTGAAAAAGAAAAAGAACAACTTGCGAATATGTTAAAGCTGTTTTGACTTGAGGGCCCTCCCGGCAAAGTTTGATGGTGACAAATTCTAATGGGGCTCTAGCGCCGCCTGGTGGTGGCTGGAGAGAGATTGGTGGTGGAGGTAAGAGATTGGACCTGCAAGGCAGCTCACCCATCTGAGAGGAAACTTTCCACAGGCTGCTCTCCTTGAGAAGGGGCCTTCTGAGGTGCTTTTGGGTAAAGAATGAAGGTGGAACAAGTGAGTGTCTCTGAGACCTCTCTTGGGGAATGGGGATAGAAGTGAGAGGCTACAGTGCCAGCAGTAATGGAGAAACGTCTGTTTCCTTTTCCAGGCCTAGGGTGTTTGAACTGATTGAAGGCTATTGATTTATTGGATAGTCAGTAGTGCCCCCTGGCTCCTATTTGTCTCTCAAGTTTTACCATGAAGGAGTTTTAAATATTTACGTGGTCCTATTTATCATGCTTTTCTTTTATGATTCTCTGATCTTCGTGACGTTCTTAGAAATGCTTTCCTGCCAAGTAAAATTTGTTTAAAACATCTCTGAGAGAAAGAGAATGCTGGGGTATTACATCCACGTTGAGCAGTGTTCTTTGAGTTCAGTTTTGTTATTTTAAAATTTATGTTGTGTTCATTAGTGGCTGTGTGCTTCCTGGCCAACTTCCAGAGGGCTGAGCCAAAGCCCCTGGGAGTCTTAAGAGTCTCAACGGTAAGAGGAGGCTGGCTCAGGAACTTGGTGAGGACTTGTCCCCTGCAACAGGTGTCCTCCTTAGGCTGGCGCCTGAAGGAATCCTGTCCTGGGGCCAGCAGGATATCACAGGGGCTTGGATCCAGACCATCCTAGAGCTGTACCTCAGTGCTTCGTTATCAGCTCCTAGTCATGTATCTTAGCTTTCCTAAGCCTCAGGACTTTCATTTGTAAAATGGAGCTGCTGTTGTTGCCAGTAACAATCACAATAATAATGGTACCTACTGCATAGGGTTGTTCCCAGGCTTAAATGAATTAATACAGAAGAAGTGCTTGGACCAGGCCTGGTACGTATAACTGTATCCACCATGTACATCACCTGTCAGTGTTACCTGAGCCAGTGGCCCTGGGATGGGTCAAGGGATGCCAGACTCCTTCGAAATCACTAAGCAAGTTCCCCAGACAGGGATACATGTGGTTCTCTTACAGCATGGGGCATTTTCCTTTTGGCGTCTGGCAAGGATCTCCACCTGTCCTTTTAGATTCAATCCTTTTTTTTTTTAATGATTTTTCTTTTTTCCATTATAGTTGGTTTACAGTGTTCTGTAAATTTTCCACTATACAGCAAAGTGACCCAGTCACTCACACCCACACACACACATACACACACACACACACTCACACTCTTTTTCCTCACATTATCCTCCATCATATGCCATTACAAGTGACTAGTTATAGTTCCCTGTGCTATACAGCAGAATCTCATTGCTTATCCATTCCAAATGCAATAGTTTGCATCTATTAACCCCAAGCTCCCTGTCCATCCCACTCCCTCCCTCTACCCCTTGGCAACCACAGGTCTGTTCTCCAAGTCCACATATTTCTTTTCTGTGGAAAGGTTCATGTGCCGTATATTAGATTCCAGGTATAGTAGTTCCCGTTGTGGCACAGTGGTTAACGAATCCGACTAGGAACCATGAGGTTGCGGGTTTGATCCTTGGCCTTGCTCAGTGGGTTAATGATCCGGCGTTGCCGTGAGCTGTGGTGTAGGTTGCAGACGCGGCTCGGATCCTGCATTGCTGTGGCTGCAGCGTAGGCCAGTGGCTACAACTCCGATTAGACCCCAGCCTGGGAACCTCCACATGCCGTGGGTGTGGCCCTAAAATGACAAATGGCAAAAAAAAAAAAAAGATTCCAGGTTTAAGTGATATCATATGGTATTTGTCTTTCTGACTTACCTCACTTAGTATGAGAGTCTCTAATTGCATCCATGTTGCTGCAAATGCTATTATTTCTTTCCTTTTAGTGGCTGAGTAGTATTCCGTTGTGTATATGGACCACGTCTTCTTAATCCATTCATCTGTTGATGGACACTTAGGTTGTTTCTGTGTCTTAGCTATTGTGAATAGTGCTGTAGTGAACGTATGGTGGCATGTATCTTTTACAAGAAAACTTTTGTCTGGATATATGCCCAAGAGTGGGATTTCTGGGTCATATGGTAGTTCTATATTTAATTTTCTGAGATACCTCCATACTGTTTTCCACAGTGCTTTACCAATTTACATTCCCACCAACAGTATCGGAGGGTACCCTTTTCTCCACACCCTCTCCAGCATTTGTTATTTGTTGACTTGTTAATGATGGCCATTCTGACAGGTGTGAGGTGGAATCTCATAGTAGTTTTGATTTGCATTTATTTAATTATTAGTGATGTTGAACATTTTTTCATGCGCCTGTTGCCCATCTGTATATCGTCTTTGGAGAAATGTCTATTCCGGTCTTTTGCCCATTTTTCAGTTGGGTTTTTGTTTTTTTTTTGCTGTTGAGTTATATAAGTTGTTTGTATATTTTAGAGATTAAGCCCTTGTCAGTTGTAGATGCAATCTTAATAATGCTTGGCCTTGGAAATTCCTGTTGTGGCTCAGTGGTAATGAACACAACTAGTATCCATGAGGATGTGGATTCAATCCCTGGACTCGCTCAGTGGGTTAAGGATCTGGCGTTGCCATGAGCTGTGGTGCAGGTCAGAGATGGCTCAGATCTCATGTTGCTGTGGCTGTGGCCTAGGCCAGAAGCTGTACCTCCGATCTGACCTGTAGCCTGGGAACTTCCAATCTTAAGAATGCTTGGCCTCAGGTCTGGATTTTATCCATTGGAACTATAGGCCCTGAACTTAGGCTTAAGGCTTTCCAAAGGTCTGTTTAAAACTGGAAAAAACAAAACAAAACAAACAACATTACTGCCTCCAAATTATGAAAGGAAAACTTCAAAATCAAAATTAAGAAATGTTTGCTTAAACATCTATAAACTTAATGTTGTGTCAGCTTCATTAATTGTTAAATGAGTACTCATAAATATTTCAGTATATTTGAAGACAGTCATGGGTATTTTTCACTTGGCGAGAAACCTAACATTTGCAAGATTGCTTAGAAATAAAACCGATTGTAAATTCAGTGAGTTCATTTTAGTCCAATGATTGCCAAATTTACGAAAATCCTTTCAAAATGTTTAAGACAGGAAAATTAGGTTTAATGTGGGATGTAGCATGTTTTAGAATATTTGATCTTATAGGGTTAGGCTCCACGTATAAGAGTTTGGTGGTCTAGGGGGGCTTGCAGTTGGTCCCAGCCCTAGGGGGATACATCCTAGAGGAGAAGCCTGTCTGTGGAGCAGAGGAAGGAGCAGGGGTCCCCCTCCCTAAGCAGCCACCCCTGTCCTACCTTCCAGTGTGGGTGGCAGCTTGCACTGGTCTGGCCCCATATGGTGTTCAGCTTTCCCCAGGAAAGCCTGCAAGCTTGCTTCCTTCCTTCCTTCCTCCCTCCCTCCCTCCCTCCTTCCCTACCTTCCATTTTTGAGGGCCACATCTGCAGCATATGGAAGTTCCCAGGCTAGAGGTCGAATCAGAGCTGCAGATGCAGGCTTACACCACAGCCACAACAATGCAGGATCGGAGCCGTGTCTGAGACCTACACCACAGCTCACGGCAACAGTATATCCTTAACTCACTGAGCAAAGCCAGGGATCAAACCCACATCCTCACAGAAACTGTGTCAGGTTCTTAACCCACTGAGTTACAACAGAAACTCCCAGACATTCTTTAAATATTATCATCTCACCTGGAACACATGTCCACGACCACAGTTTCCCAAAATGGGATCAATTAGTGACCTGCATCAGATTCTACTGAGCCAGAACCTCTTGGGGTTGAGGCCTGGGAATTTGCATTTTATTAGACTCTCTTCCCCTGTTTCTCCCTCCCCCACCCCCGGAAGATGCTTCTGATGCATGGTGAGCTCGAGACTCATCAGCCTAGAGTGTTCATGCATTCCAGAGGAGGGCAAGGCGATCTGTTTAAAAAATGGATTTTATTTTTAGAGCGGCTTTAGATTCATAGCAACATTGAGTGGAATGTTCAGAGAGTTCCCATATACCCTCTGTCCCCATTATCAATATCCTCCACCAGTGTGGTACCTTGTTACCCTCGGTGAACCTATATTGACACATCATTGTACCCTGGAGTCCAGAGCTGGACATTAGGGTTCATTCTTGGTGGTGTTCAGTCCATGAGTTTGGACAAACGTATAACGTCATTTAGCCACATCATGGCATCACACACAGTATTTTCATGACCCTAAGAATCCTTCATGCTCTGCCTAGTCATCCCCCACCCCAACCCTCAGCAACTGATCTTTTTCCTGCCATAGTTTTGCTTTTCATACAGTATGTATCTTTTTCAGACTGACCTCTTCCACTTGGTAACAGGCATTTGACGTTCCTCCATGTCTTTTCATGGTTTGATAGCTCATTTCTTTTTAGCACCAAGGGATGTTCCACTGTCTGGACGTAGCATATTTTATTTACCCACTCACCTACAGGAGGACATCTTGGCAATGAAGAATAAAGTGGCTATAAACATCCACCTGCAGGTTTTTGTGTGGATCTAAGTTTTGAGCTCCTTTGAGTAAGTACCAAGGAGCACAATTTCTGGATCATATGGTAAGAGAACGTTTAGTTTTGTGAGAAACCAGCAAACTGTCTTCCAAAGGGGCTGTGCTCTTTTGCATTCCTACCAGCAGTGAACGAGGGTTCCCGCTGCTCTGCACCCTCGCCGCCACTTGGCGTTGTCAGTGTTCTGGATTTTGGCCATTCTAATAGTTGTGCAGTAGCATCGTTGTTTTGATTCGCACTTTCTTGGTAACACGAGGAATGGAACATCTTTTCAAATGCTTATTTGCCACGTGTATATTTTTTTCTTTGGTGAGGTGTCTGTTAGTATTTGGCTCATTTTCAAAATTGGGTCTCGGAGTTCCTGTGGCTCAGCAGAAATGAATCTGACTGGCATCCATGAGGATGTGGGTTTGATCCCTGGCCTCGCTCAGTGGGTTAAGGATCCGGTGTGGCCATGGGCTGTGGTGTAGGTCACAGGCACAGCTCAGATCTGACATTGCTGTGGCTGTGGCATAGGCCCCGGGGCTATAGCTCTGATTTGACCCCTAGCCTGGGAACATTCACGTGCTGTGGGTGCGGCCCTAAAAAAGAAAAAAAAATGTTTTTTTCCTTATTGTTGAGTTTTTGTTAACCACTGAGACACAGTGGGAATTCCCTATTGTTGAGTTTTTAAGTGTTCTTTGTATATTTTGGATAACTGGCTTTTTTTTTTTTTTGGAGGGGTAAGAGTCTTGTTTCAGGTATGTGTTTTGCAAATGTTTTCTTATAGTCTGTGGTTTGTCTTTTTATTCTTTTGACAGTGTCTTTCACAGAGCAGAAAATTTAATTTTAGTGAAGTTCAGTTTATCTGTTATTTCTTTCATGGTTCATGCCTTTGGTGTTGCAGCTAAAAACTCATTACCAAACCTAAGACCACTGGGATTTTCTCACATGTTATCTTCTGGGAGTTTTACAGTTTTGCATTTTACATTTGGTTTGTGATCCATTTTGAGTTAACTCCTGTGAGTAGGGGTGTAAGGTCTGTGTCTAGATTCACCTTTTTTTTGCACGTGGATGTCCAGTTGTTCATGTACCATTTATTGAAAAGACTACCTTTGCTCATTGTATTACCTTTGTTCCTTCGTCAAAGATAGTTGACTAGGGGGAGATCCTGTTGTGGTTCAGTGGTTAAAGAATCTGACTAGCATCCATGAGGATTCAGGTTCGATCCCTGGCCTTGCTCAGTGGGTTCAGGATCCGGCATTGCCATGAGCTATGGTGTAAGTCGCAGATGCGGCTCAGATCCTGCATTACTATGGCTGTGGTGTAGGCTGGCAGCTACAGCTCTGATTCAGCCCCTAGGCTGGGAACCTCCATGTGTCCTCAGTGTGTCCCTAAAAAGCGAAAACAACAGCAACAATAACAAAAAGATAGTTGACTAGGTTCAGGTGAGTCAATTTCTGGGCTCTCTATTCTGTTCCATTGATTTATTTGTCTAGTCTTTCACCAATACCATACTGTCTTGATTCCTGTAGCTCTGTAGTACATTTTGAAGTTGGGTAGTGTTGATCTTTCAACTTTGTTCTTCTCTTTCAATATTATGTTGGTTATTCTGGGTCTTTTCCCTCTCCATATATACTTTAGAATCAGTTTGTTCATAGCCACAAAATAACTTGTTGGGATTTGGGTTGAGATGCATTGAATCTAGAGATCAAGTTGCGAAGAACTGACACCTTGACAATATTGAGACCCTAAAGTGTGTTCAGCCCTAAACTTAGCCCTGGGAGGTAGGAAACTGGACTGGAGCACACAATAGCACAGGCCAGGCTCCCGCATGGTGTTGGCCAGAAAACTGCCCCTCACACAGTGCTGGGCATACAGTTGGTGCTCAATAATGTTCACTGGAGCAATGAATGAAGCTGAATCCCAAAGTGTCTGGGAACAGGACGGTATGGTGCCCATTCCATGTGAAGATGGTCAGTATAGACTCCCTCGTTCAGAGGAAGCTTTGTGGGAAAGGAAGTGTTGAGAAGGGATCTGGCCAGAAAGGCTGGTCTGAGCAAGGCTTACCAGGTGGCTGTGTTGCTAGGTTAATTCACTGATTTATTTATTCATTGATTTATTGGATAAATATTTATTGAGAATCTACGTTTCAGGCACTCTGGGATCTCCCCTTCTAACATCTCCAGCCGTCCACTGCAGTCCAGGCAGGACGACTTCTGTACATGTATGAGGGCCTGAGAACTATGGGCTGGGCCTTGGGGGATGGTAGAGGGGCCTGTATCCTAGCCAGGGACGGTGGTGGCTGCTGTCTATTTTAAGGCTGGTTTCTCAACAAGGAGAGGGATATCATGCTGTTGATGAAGGTGGTCTCAAGTTTAGGGGAGCCTGGCTGCCTAGATGAATCCACTCTTGCCTGCCTGGTGGGGAGACCATCCTTGTGGCTCACTCTGAGTTTACTACCCAGAGGCTCAGGGAAGGAAAAAAGGAGGTTCTCAGTCAAATATTTGATTATTTTATCAACATGGAGACTCTTAAAGGCTTGAACTTATCTGGGAGCTGTGGCAAGTGGGAAAGAAGGGGAGGAGACTGGGCAGGAAGCAACAAGAGCCGGAGGGAAATTGACATGGGTGGAGAGAGGCAGAGAAGGGGCGGAAGACAAAAGGAGGGAGGGAGAGAGGGAGGAAGAGGGAGAGAAAGGAGCCAGGTAGAAGGGAGAGAAATGGGGGAGAAAGAAGAGTGGACTGGGGGGCCAGAGCTGCTGCTGAAGGAGCCTCAGTCCTGCCCTGGGTCCCTGGCCGGGTCCCCTCTCCTGTGCATTGGTGTGAGCACTCAGGACGCACACGGACACACGTGTGCATGGAGGCAAACACTTGTGCACTGACGCCATCCGCTTGGGCACTGCCTTCAGAAGCTACACTGCTGGGGAGGCGGGGTTGCCACGGTGACAGGTGCTGGAGTGCCACCTTATGGGTATTAATAGCTTCCACTGAAGCCACCAAAACAGTGACTTCATCCCGCCTGTCTCCCTGGAAAATTCTTTCTCCTTCCTCCCTTCCTGATAGGAGCTGGGAAGGGCCCTTGGGCCTGCACAGGCCACTTCCTGCCTCCTGGCAGCCGCCTTGGTGAAGGATGGCTTGAAGGCCTCAGGGCTCCACCCAGCATCCAGAGAGAGGCGGGTGCTATGGCTCTTTGATCCTCTGAGCTGGGTCTAAGCACCACTCCTGCCAGGAAAGGGTTTCTGAGGCACAGGGCCACTCAGAGGCGTCACTCTCAGCTTCTCTGGGTCTCATACAGCCACACCCACCTCCTCTGGGTCTCTGCCTGGCCAGAGACCTACAGCGAGTTGACCCTTGATGATGGTGTCCACTCTACCAGCACAGAACCCCCTAGAAAAGCTCAGGTCAGTCTAAGGAGGTGACATAGGGTACCAGATTTCCAAGGCACTCACTCCCAGGCTCGAGCAGGTGCTGGGTGGCCTTTCATGAGCCTGAGAGTTAGGGCCCCTTTACCTTTCATACCAGGGAGGCCTCACCCGCCTCACCCTGACCTCGGCCCTGCTGATACTCCCATGATCCCCTCAACCCTGCAGGATCAGGGGAAGTCTCTATTCCAACCTCAGTTCCCCACCTTGGTCCCAGATGCCTCTCACCTTCCTGTGGGCCTCCCTGATATCAGGGAGGCTCCAGGGTCTGGTCCCCTCATTTTCCTTCCCCTTGGAACTTCTCCATCTCTCCCTGGCTTTGTCTATAGCCCCAGGTTTAGATCACATGGGACCTGCGACATCCCCACCATCCTCTTATCTTTGGGGCCTTGCCCCTGACCTCCGTAGCCCCTCCTCCTGGAGACTCTAGGAGCCTGAACCCCACTCCCCACCACCAGCCACTGTCTGCAGATCCTACAAGGGCCTTGCACTTCATACACACTCTAGGGGAATTAGTCCCATCTATACAGAGTCTTCAGGTTTACTCCACTGCCATCAGCAGCTCACAGTGACTTCATTCCTGCGGACTTCAGGGGGTCTGTGAATGCATGTGAGTATGCGTGTGCTTGTGTAGAAGTGAGTGTAAGAGATGTAAGGTGGGCCTGCAAATGTGTGAGTGTGCTGCCGTTCAGAGCTCATGGATTTCTGATGCATGAGTCATGGGTTGGAGTGAGCCTGGGGAGATACGCCCATAAATAAGACAGCACCCCTGACCTGCCACCGCCATTCCGCAGCTGGCTGGGCACGTGATCCTGGGCATCTGAGAGGCTGGAGGCGGGGGTGGGGGCTGTCTTTCCCCTCCAGACCCCAGAGAGCAGCTGTCAAGGATATTTCTAGCTCGCCTGGAGTCCCAGACATTTAAGGATGTGATGCCTGCAATGGGGTGGAGGGTGGCGGGTGGGCGGAGGGGAGGGGAAGGGAAAAGGGGCAGTTCAGAGGCTTTCCTCCCAGGGCCCTGGGTGGAATTCTTCTGCTGGTAGGCAGGGGCATCCATCCACTCCATAAGCATTTTTGGACAGTCTGTCATGTGCCAGGCACCCTCCTGGAGACTGGGGACCTCATGGAGTTGACCAGCTCTCCGCATAGAGCTTAAGTTCTGGTGGGGGAGGCAGAGCAAAGCAAGGGGAGAAAGGCTGCTTTCAGACGAATTCCAGATCCTGTGGAAAGTGACCGAGAGTGGTGGGGGTCCTCTGGTTGGGGCTGTCAGGGAGGGTCAGGAGGTGACACGTGAACTGTGCCTGAATAACACGTGGAGACCTGAGGAAAGAACCTGGGTGGATGAGATGAGGCAGCCCACGTTCTCACTGGATTCTGGATCAGAGCTGCTGAAGCCGGTCAGGGAGCTAGAAGTGAACCCTAGGAGCAGGATGGCAGATCCTATCTCCCAGGGGAGCTTGGCTCATTTCTAGCCCTGGTGACAGGGAGGAGTGCCCCCATGTCCAGGTGGGAGGAGAATGACTCCCTTTCCCTTCCCGCAGGTCCTAGTAGCAGTGCTGAGTTACAGGCAGATGTGATGTCATGTGAACAGGTGGCTTGCTGAAGGCCCCTTCTTCCAGGAAGCCTTCTGTGACTGCTGTAGGCCACAGAGGGCCCGGGCTCTCACAGCTGAGAGAACCACCCAGTTCAGAGTTGTTGATGGTTTGTCCTTGAGACGTTTCCGCAGCCTGGCCTGTAGGTCCAATCTGTGTTGATGCACAACCCCCGACCCGCCATGCTATGTGTCCAGTAACTGAGGAGCCTGGGATCCCTTTTTTCTTTCTTTCTTTCTTTCTTTTTTCTTTTTTGCTTTTTAGGGCCACACACTCGCAGCATATGGAGGTTCCCAGGCTAGGGGTTGAATCTGAGCTACAGCTGCTGGCCTACGCCACAGCCACAGCAACACAGGATCTGAGCAGTGTCTGCGACCTACACCACAGCTCATGACAGTGCCGGATCCTTAACTCACTGAGCAAGGCCAGGGATCAAACCTGTAACCTCATGGTTACTATTGGGATTCGTTTCTGCTGCGCCACAACGGGAGCTGGGGATTCTTGTTCTGAGCCCTTACCCCAGTGCCTCTTGAACTGACTGAGCAAGCAAAGGGTCAAGGGCTGGGGTTCCTGACCTCATTTATTTCGTCATCCATTCACTCTTAAAAAAATTTTTCCTGGAGCTTTTACTATGTGCTGAATGCTGAGTCTGGTGCTAGGGAAATTTTAGCAGAGCTACCTCGCCCTGAGCCAGGGAGGTCACCGTTCTTGTGGAACCGTTTCTTTTGTTTTCAGGACCAAGTTCCTCCGTCCGTGAGAGGAATACACCCAGCTCCTACAGCCCCAGTCTCTGATATTTGACCCCTACCCGGGCCGGACCCCCTCCGTCCCCCCCCCCCCCCCGTGCCTCGGAGAACTAGTGGCAGCCGGGAACGCGGCGCGCCCAGGGCCACATCTGGCTGAGCGGGCGCGCTCGTGTCACTAAGACGCTCATTCACCAGCGCAGCTGTCACCATAACAACCGGAGCGAGGGAATCCTGGCTACGGCTGGGGGCGGGGGTGGCGGTCGTGCGAGGGACCCGGCGGGGGCGGGAGCGCGGCGGCCCGGGCAGACCCACCACCGCGGGAGCGCCCAGCCCGCCCCGCGCTGCTCGGAGCCCCGCTCCATGCCCAGCCGCGGGAGAGAAGGCGCCACGCACGTCGCCGCCGCGGCCGTCGCCGCCGCGGCCATCCCCGCGGGCGGGGAGCGAGCCGGCCGCCTAGCCGCCCGGCCGCCGGGCAGGCCGAGCAGCTGATCGCCCGCGCCGGGAGCCCTGACTCTATGGCCCCGGGGGAAGGCGCCGAAACCACTGCGCTGCCGGTCACCAACCAGAACCCGAGCGCCAGCCTGAGGAAGAGGGGAGCCCCGGGCGCCGCCAGCCCCGGCCCAGGGGCGCGTCCGCCGCGGAAAATGGCAGGCAGGTAGCCGGCTCACGCGAGGACCCCCTCTGCGGGCAGGACCCGCCGAGGACTGCGGAGCCCAGAGAGAGGGAGGAGAGGAGTGGCCCGCCCGCCCCCAGCCGCAACCCCACCAGGGCCCTCCCCCGGCGGCGCGCGCCCGCGCGCACACACTTGCACACCGTACCTCTGCTCCTGCCCAGCCTCGCCTGCCCCCAGCCAGTGCCGAACCCTCTGGGGCCGGATGCCATGGGTAACAACTTCTCCAGTATCCCCTCTCTGCCCCGAGGAAACCCGAGCCGGGCGCCGCGGGGCCATCCCCCAAACCTCAAAGGTAAGGCTCCACTGGGGCCGGGCGCAGGTGGAAGACTGGGGCGCAAGTGGAGGAGCAGGGAGAGGTGGAGAGGTGTGACTGGGGAGGCCAGGCAGGTGCCACCTGTTGTGCGTATCTGGAGACAGGAGATGCATCTCTGGCCAAGGAGGTGGGCTGGGGGTGGGGGGCTGCCGGTGATGGTGATGAAAGTCAGGGAGGATGGCGTTCAATGGGGTCTACGCAGTTCTGCCAGCCAGCGCTGGTAACGTCACCGGAGTCCCCTCAGGCCATGATGCTAGGTGAGCGTGCAGGGGTGAGGAAGGGCATTGGGCGGGTGGATAGAGGAGTGTGGCAGGATGCTCAGGCCGGCTAGCTGTGCTTCCTGCAACATGGTTTTCTTTTTCATCTGCCCATGGCCAGAGAACTGATTCTGGAAGCACTAGTTGCGTTTCTGATTGGAGAGTCTTAGAAACCCAGGACTTATTTATAACAGCCTGGAAGAAGGAGCCAGAGGCAATGGCCTCTGAAGTCCTCTGTGGCTGTTGACTTTTTGCGTCCATTGAATTAGCTTGGTTTCTGTTTTCCCCAAGGCCAGATGTTCAGTTGGAACTCTAGAGAGGAGGAGCTGGGAGCTTTGAGACAGAAGGACATTAACCACGAAGGTCTTTGCCAAGTCCCCCCACTCACCCAGCACCCTAGGCCCGGTTCTCAGCTTTACTTCTTCCAGTGCTGTCTCTGATCTTTGGAAAACACACCTGGACCCTCTCAGGTCCTCAGAGCACTCTGATTCCCTTCAGGAAGCTCCTTTTCAATCACCCCCAAAGCCAGCCAGCTCTGGCTGGGTCTTCTGATGGCCAAGGATCGGCAAGGGGAGTCCTCGGGCTTTTGTAAAGATCAGTCCACTTCCGGGGCCCCCGGTATGGAAAGGGTATGATAATGCCCTTTGCCAGAGCCCTGAACTTTACAAAGAGCTTTCACAAACACCTTTTCAAGTGAGCAAAGAAATTGCTCTGGGTAGTTCTCAGAGCTAATCATACCCATTTTACAGCTGAGGCGAACCAATTCTTGTTTCAGGTTCCCAAAGCCAGAGAGGCAGAGCTAGCCTGCACACCTTTTTCTTCTGACCTAGAACTCTGTCCTCTCTTTTGCTGGACAGTTAATCTTCAAGACTGAGGGAGAGGAGGAGAGACGGGACCACCATCCTGCATTCTAACTCCAACCCTTTCAGAACTTTAGTTGTCACGCGGCTGGGGAAAAGCAATGGATTTGTTGTGTCTTTCTGAGAACTAATGTGGTGGTACACATCAAGATTTTTTAAAACATATTCATTGGGGAGTTCCCATCATGGCTCAGTGGTTAACGAACCCGACTAGCACCCGTGAGGATGTAGGTTTGATCCCTGGCCTTGCTTAGTGGGTTAAGGATCAGGTGTGGCTGTGGACTGTGGTGTAGGTCACAGACGTGGCTTGGATCCCTAGTTGCTGTGGCTGTGGCGTAGGTCAGCGGCTTCAGGTCCCATTCGACCCCTAGCCCGGGAATTTCTATATGTCATGGGTGTGGCCCTAAAAAAAAAGACCAATTAAAAAAAAAGTTCGTTGGCCTTGTGATTCCACCTGCAGAATTGATTCTACAGAAAGGAAGATGTGGGCAAATACTTATGCACTAGGCTAGGGTGCTCATGACAGTTGTTTGTACTAGGAAAACAACCTAAATGCCCTGTAATCAGATCTTCTTGGAGTATTAGGCAATCTTTAAAATAGTATTTCTGAAGAATATTTGTTCACTTGGGTATAATGCTCACAGCAGCATAATGACAGTTGTAAAAAGCAGAATACCAAGTTGTATTGTATCCTAATTTTTTTTGAAAAAAGGAAATGTTATGAATCCAAAAAAAAAAAAGAAAAACTCAACCCTGGAAAGAAAGTTCCCGAAAGGTCAACCATAGTTTCCTCTGGGTAATGAGATTTCACAAGAGTTTTTTTTTTTTATGTTTTATATTTTGCTCTTTTCTAAAATTTCTGCAGTAAAAGTGTTATTTTTTATAATCAGAAATAAGCTGTAAGTATTAGATGCATGAAGACTGTTTCCTTGTGTTGAAAACAAATTCCTAATGTTGTAGGATCCTGTGCTTGTCCCCCAGTTCCGTGTCCTCCCTTACAAGCGGGAAGACTGCTGGAAAGAGAGAGTGGTTTTGCCCAGTTACTCAGTGGGTCATTCGAAAGAAGTGGCAAGTCCAGACTGAGTCCTTCAGGGGCAGGGGTTAGCTGGGGGCCAGTGACTTGGTGCTTGATGCTTACCAACTGCCCCGAGAAGGTCATGCTCCATCTGTGACCCTAGGGGAGCCGAGAGGAGGCCTCCCATGATTGTACCCCTTTTTGCCTGAAATTTGGGGTTGTGGGGCTATGAGGTCTCTGTGGCTGGGGGCTTTGGCGGGGAAGAGAGTGGGCGGGAGAGGATCTGAGGCCTTCCCATCTCCCTGCCCCCACCTTAGCTCCCTCCTCTGCCTGTCTCCCCCGTCTACCCGGCCTGTAAGAGCCCCATCTTTCTGCCCCTCCCTCATTAACAGGGATCTCTTCTTATTCAGTTGGAGTAAATACTAGAGAAGTTCTCCCCTCAGCCATCTCCCTCCTCCTGCCCATCTTCCTTCAGGTCTGATTTACCAGAATCCACTCTCCACTGTCCCTAACCGCCCACCTCCAGGAAGTGACCATGAGAATTTTGGTTCTGCTCTTTCCAAGCCTGGGATAAAGGACAGAGCATGCCATGAAGGCCACATGCCGGTTCCTTTCGTCCTTCATCTGGGGCCCACTGATCCTCCTCCTCCTCAGCCCGACTTTTCCCCCATCCTAACAGAGCCATCACCTTTATTCTGTGATTGTTTTAGTGATCACTCCACATTTCCTTCTGATGCTATCAGCATTGACCTAGGAGTCTTCTCAGATGCATCATTGGTCACTGAGAATTCCATCCCCTTTGTGCGGGCATGACCTTGGTGTTGGCTGGGATTCTAAAACCGCCCACCCAGGTTTTGCTGGGATAGCTTTTGTCCTCACTCAGAATTCAGCTCGGATTCTTATCAGTGTCCGTCCAGAAATTTGCTGAGGGCAGGGAACACTGGGTTTTTTTTCTCCTTCCATAATTCCAATCTCTATTGATTTCTCACCCTTTTAATTAAAACGACTGGAAGGGACCTGGTGTAATAGGGGCTCTGGGACTCACTGGAGAACTAAGATTGGTCTGGCTGTCAGGCTGACATGAAATGAGTCTCACTCATCATCTGTCGGGTGGTAGACTTTGGTTTTCTCAGACATGGTGATCTCACTCCGCTGCTGGTAATTCTCACCAGAGTCTGAGCAGTACTGGTCTGGGAGTACCCAGGGGAGAGGTCCAAGATATGGCTCTGGGATAAGGACCAAAAGACAGTCACGAGGAGCTGCTGTGTGCCTGGATCAGAGGAGAGGGCTCATGGCATCCCTGTACGTTTACAGGCTGAGGATCTACTTGAAAAGGTGAAGCTGAGAGAGGGAAGGGAGTCAAATGCTTGGCTGGATTGTTGAAGTCCCTGATATGTGGGGCAGAGGTCAGAAATGGAGGATCAGGGAAGACTGAGCTGGACATGAAGGAACCGTAGAAATTGGATAGATGGCTAGGGGTGCAGAGGGGGTCCTAGGGTGTGGAGAAGAGGGTAAGGCAAAGGACATGCCACAAAGGCTTGGAGGTGCGATGAGTAAGTGTGTGTATATATTCTCAGTGATGGGCCTAGGCTGAAGCATGGGTGTTCATGCTTCAAGGAGAAGAACGTGGAGAATGAAGGTCTTCCTCCATCCCCATCTCTTTGTAGTACCTGCTGCTTGGCGCTAAGCCCGGAGGGAAATGTGACTAGGAAAGCCTTTGGGGAGGGTAGCTCAGTGTCAGTGGTCACCCATGGGTGAGGATGGCATGGGCCACCTCCTACCATTTTTTAATATAAAGTTTTTGGAGTATAGTTGACCTACAAAGTTGCGTTCTTTTTTTTTTTTTTGTCTTTTTGTCATTTTAGGGCTGTACTCGTGGCATATGGAGGTTCCCAGGCTAGGGGTCGAATCAGAGCTACAGCTGCCAGTCACAGCCACAGCTCACAGCAACGCCAGATCGTTAACTCACTGAGCAAGGCCAGGGATTGAGCCCACAACCTCGTGGTCCCTAGTTGGATTTGTTAACCTCTGTGCCACAACAGGAACTCCAACAAAGTTGTGTTCTTTTTTAATGTGGTAAAATTCACATAACATAAAGCTCACATTTTAACATTTTAAAGTGTACAATTAAGTGGCATTTAGAACATTCACAGTGGTGTGCAACCACGTCTATCTAGTTCCAGAACATTTTTATCACCTCCTGTAAGGAAAGCCCGTACCCATTAGGGAGTGACTCCTCAGGGCTCCCCGCCCCCCCGCCTGCCCCCGAATCCCCGGCAGCCACTAATCTGCTTTCTGCCTCTATGCATTTGCCTATACTGGACATTTCATATAAATGGAATCATACTGTATTTGTCCTTTGTGTTGGCTTCTTTCACTCAGCATAATGTTTTTAAGCTTCATCCATGTTGTAACATGTATCTTCTTTCCTTTTTGTGGCTGAATAAGATTCTATTGTATGGACACACCACATTTTGTTTATCCACTTGTCATTTTGTTATCCACTTGATGGATATTTGGGTTGTTTCTGGCCTTTTTGGTTATTGTGGATTTTGCTGCTGTAAAGATTTGTGTATAAAGTTTTTGTTTGCACACCTGTGTTCAGTTCCTTGTACTATAGACCTAGGAGTGAACTTTCCATCTTTTCAAAGCTGGTGCCTTTGAATTAGACATTTCACAAAGCCACTGGTTGTGACAGCTGTAGGGAGATTCTCCCTTTCCAGCTTCGGCTGGGTGTGATGCCAACCAGACACCTGTTGTATTCAAAGCCTCTTTTCCATGGTGGCTGAGGAGGGAGAGGAGCTTCTGAGGTGGGCCAGGGAGCTCGATTCTTTGAGGTGGGCCAGAGTGTGCCACAGGAACTCGTCTGTAGACCTTGAACTTGCTCACTGCTCTTGGAGGGTGGGGTAGGGGGTGCATCTCCTAGGACGAGGTCCTAGCCATCTTCCAGCCTTCACATCCTTGCTGCCACTTTGCTGATCTGGGCCCTCAGCCTGGATATTGCAGTAGTAGCTGTCCTCTTTCCTTCCTGTTCCTCTTTTGATGCTGCCAGAGGGATCCTCCCAAAGTCCTCCTTTCATCTTGCCCCTCCCCTATCAACAGCTTTCAATGTTGTGACCCAGACTGCCATCATCAGAAATTCAAGGCCTCCATTCTTTGGCCAGCCCACAGATATTCCCACAGCCCTTGTCTGGGCTCCTTCTTGGGTTGTCATGACACTTGCAGGTTAGGTGAGCTCACCTCTCCACCCTCAGCGATGCAGCAGACAGACCTGGCAGGGTGAAGGGGTGGGGGCTTGTGCCCCCCCCCACCGGAAACCCAAGACTGCAGAGAGGCTGGGCTAAGGCAGCCCCTATGTTGAACCTGGAGAATCTGTCCTCCCCACCCTGTTGGTTTTCAGTTCAGTCTGACCTTCGAACTCTGTATTATTAATCATAACACTAATATTTACAGTAGCTACTGTGTAGTGGGTAGTTGGTGTGTGCCCATACTTCCATGTAGGTTATTTCCATTAATCTCCTCCTGACATCATACCGAGGGAGGTATCATTGTAACCATTTTATAGATGGAGAAGGAAGGCTCCGCGAGCTTAAGTGACTAATCCCAGACCATACAGTAACTGATGGAGCTGGGATTCAAACCCAGGTCTTTTGAGTTCACTCTTGTGATCGCTCCACAATCCTGCCCCCAAGGACTCACTCTTGGTGGGCTCTGGCTTCCACTGTAGGAAAGAAACTGGGGAGCAATCTTCTGGCCTCTAGACAGAGCCCCAGAAGGGGGAAAGGGAGTGACGTGGGGTTCCTGGTGCTCTTCCCCAGAGCCCTGCCCTTTCCACCTCCTCTGCAAGGTTGTTAGCCACGTAGACCCATCAGCCAGTCATCAGACACTTTAAGGGAACTTTCTGTTCGTTTGGGCTGGTATTTCTCAAAGTGAGGTTTTCTACTGCCTATATGAACATCAGCATCAGCTGAAAGCACATCTAAAATGCAGGTTCCCAGCCCCCAGGCCAGACCTGATGTCTCAGAATATCTGGGGGACGGGGCCCCCAAACCTGCATGTTTAACAAGATCCTCAGGTCACTCTGTTGTACCCCAAGGTCTGAGATCTCTCAAGGCTTCAGAACATACCTGCTCTGGTACTCTTGGAGTTGGTGAGGGAGAGGACCTTGAAGCTGGATGAAGATTTGGAATGGACCTGTTCAAGGGCATCTCAGCGAGGGCATGGCAGCAGAGGCGCGGAGGCAGGAAAGCACAAGTGTTGGCAGAGACAATGAATGATTGCTTCCACCTGGGATATGAGACCTCACTGGGAAAATGAACAGGTCAATCTCGAAGGAAAGATTGGCGCCAGATCTTATGGGGTCTCTGATGCCAGGAGGAATTTAGATTGATCCTGTAGGCAGTGGTAGCTCTGGGTAGCTTTTGAGCAGAAGAGTGTAGTGATTTCCTTTAAACAGCGGCAGCAGCTGCTGGGAAGTTAATGGAGCTACAGGGCTTCTGTCCTGATCCAAGCTGAAAGGGCTGGGTGGGACGGCCAAGCTGACAGTGTCTTCTAGGCTTCCTGCAGGTGAATCTGGAAACATTTCTGATGCTGGCTATGGTCAGCAGGGCTATTTTTCATCAGTAAAGAAAAAAAAAGGATTTTTAAGAAGTGCGAGTCCTGATGCTGGGCACTACGCTAGGTGCATTCATGTAGGTTCATTCACTGACTCTCAGTAAATGTGAAGTAGGTGTTATTATCCCCATTTCATAGATGAGAAAACTGAGACTTGTAGATTAAGATTGCATCCAGAAACACTGAAGTAGGACATGACAGAGCTGTGATTTCTATCCAGGACACCAAGGCCCTTGAGGGAGAAATTTGGCCTTCTGTATATCGGGACTTTCTTTTCTCTGACCCTGTGGGGTGGCCTGTGCCCACTTCCAAGAAGTGCACACTGAGGCCCAGGCATTGGCTGTAAACCACGGAGCCCAGGGGGGTGGCGGGATGGGTAAGGGCAGTAACAGAAGGAGGAAGGAGGACAGGAGCGGGCACTGCCCAGGGAATTGCCCCCCGCCCCGCTCGGAGCACCAGCTGCCTGGGCCTATTTCCTATTGGTCTGTGACTCTCTCACTCCCGGTCCTGCACACCCAGGGACTAGAGGCCGAGGGGCTGCTTCTCACTGAACTGTTGCTTTGGCAACTCTGGGCAGGATGTGAGTGGTCTCCGTGGTAACGCCTGGGAAAACTGCCCACAGAGATGGAGGGAAGTGGACTGGCCAGCGGTCAGACTGGGTGGCACAGGCAGAGCCAGGTCAGGCCACTGCGATTGCAGTCCTGTGGGGAGGGTCAGGCTTCTGGAACAGCCTAGGCAGCCTGTTGGCCATTCCCCAGCAATCCAGAGTCCAGAGGCCCTCGGGGCCTGGGGGCCTGCCTGGTAAGACCAGAGGCACCAATGGACCAGGCCAGGAAGTGGGAGGAGATGAAAGCAAGGACGGGAAGGGAGGCGAATACAGCTTCTGGACGACAGATCCAGCTACAGGGTTTATTAAAAGATGTTTATCAGAGGTCATTACCCGGATCCTGCTGCTTTGGGAAATGAGCAGGTGCTGATGCCTGCGGGGGGCGGGGGTGGGGGGAGAGAAAAGCAGGGCTAGGAGAGGAGGGGGAGGAGTCAGAGGGAGGCAGGTGGGAGGCTTTGGCTTTCTCTCTGCTCTAGCTGCAGTTCTGGGCTAGGCTGGGCTCTGCGCTGGGCTCCGGACCTGAAGTTCTCCCAGGGTGAGAGTTGGGGTTCCAGGGATGCTCTGCTGGGGAGGGCTCGTTCTGTTGCTTGACAAATGCAAACTAAGCATCAGCAGTGAGCCAGCCATTCTCCTAGGTCTGAGGCTACGGTGGTACACAGCAAGATGAGGGCTCACTAGTACGCTGGGAGAGGTGGCTGGAAAAAAAATGGTGAATGAACAAATGAATCAGAATATGGTAATAATTGCTAACATGTTATGTGCTAGAGACTGTGCTAAAGCTCTTTACACCTAGGATCTCATTTAATCTTTAAAACAATCACGTCAAGTAAGTATGATTATTAACTCCATTTATAGGTGGGATGGATAAACTGAGGCTTAGAGAGGTTAAGTAACTTACCCAAGGTCACATGGTTGGTATGAGGTGGAGCTGGGATTCTAGCCAAGAGCTCTCTGACTTTGCTGCTACCACTTAAAAAAAAATAACTTTTTCGTTTAGAACAGTTTTAGATTTACGGAATTATTGCAAAATAGTAGAGAGTTTCCATATTCCCCCTACCCAATTCCCTCCATTATTAGCATCTTACATTAGTATGGAACATTTGTGACAATTAATGGACCCATATTGATACAGGTTTATTAATTTTACTTTTCTCCTATTTCCTCTGTTTTCCCTCGTGTTCTTTATCTGTACTAGGATCCCATCAAGGATACCACATTATATTTTTAGCTACCACATTATATATATATAGTTATCATATTTTCTTAGGCTCCCTGTTGGTTGTAACAGTTGCTCACGCTTTCCTTGTCTTTGATGACCTTGACAACTTTGAGGAGTGTTGGTTAGGTATTTTGCAGACTGTCCTTTCACTGGGATTTAATCTGATATTCTCATTAGACTGTGGTTATAGGTTGTGCAGAGGCGAAGTACCGTTTTCGTTGCATCGTATCAACGGTGCATGCTGTCCACATGACTTATCACACTGTATGACCTTGATCGCCTGGCTGAGGCAGTGCTTGTCAGGCTCCTCTGTTGTAACGCTAAAGGTGCACTTTCTCCCCTTTCCATGTTGTGTGCTTTGAAAGGAAGTCTTATGCGCAGCCCACATGTGGGGGGCAGGGAACTATGCCCCACCTCCTTGAGGCTGGGTCACTACTTTAACTGTGTTGTCACCTTTTTTCGTTTGTTTACTTTTTGACCGTGTCCATGGCATGTGGAAGTTCCTGGCCCAGGGATCAAACCTGTGCCACAGCAATAACCCAGGTCGCTGCAGTGACAATGCTGGATCCTTAACTCCCTGCGTCACCAGAGAATTCCTGTCACGTATTTCTTTAGTTCCTTATCGAAGCAGCTATTTATTTATTTATATATTTATTTATAAGGCTGCACCTGCGGCATGTGGAGGTTCCCAAGCTAGGGGTAGAATCAGAGCTGTAGCTGCCGGCCTATGCCACAGCCATAGCAACTTGGTATCCCACTGAGCAAGGTGAGGGATTGAACCCATGTCCTCATGGATACCAGTCGGGTTCATTACCAGTGAGCCCCAGTGGGAACTCCCAAGCAGTTATATTTTGATGAGGGCTGTGAAGGAAGATTGGAGAACTCGGGGGAATTTGACTTGGTCTTGGGGGTCTGGGAAGTGAAATGACCAGAGAACTAATCTGAAAATGGGTAGGGGGTTGGCTTTGTGTTCCTGGGGGTGCTCCTGCCATGTTGGATGTGGAACTATGCATTTAGCATTCCTGACCCCTGTCTATTAAATGCCACTGGCCACATTAAATGTCATTGGGACATTAAAAAAAACAGCTCTACCATATTTTTTAAAAGCACCCCAGAGGGGCCGTACCACCCTCAGGGGAGAGCACTGAGCTGGGTGTGGAGGGCGGCAGGGAAGGGTGTTCCTGGAAGGGGCCTGGCACCAGCCTCTGTTGAGGATGGACCTTGGCGTTGGATTGATGCTGAGCATGGAGGGCCTGAGTCCAGGCTGGTGTCATTCCAGCCTCCGAGGCCAAGGAACTTTGAGCAGAGATTCTTTAAGTGGTCGCTCCCTTGTCTCCCTGTCTGTGGAAGCAAGTTGCTGATCCCAAGGGCCATCTGTGTGGAGGTGGGACAGGAGGAGGAGAGAGGACCCTCTTGGGACAATGGGAGAGAGGAGGGACGTGTGTCTGCTGGCTTTCCTGGATGGCCTTCTTTGTCTCTCTTGCCCCAAAAGGTGGCTTGTCTTGTGGCTGGTCCAGAGGTTCAGGTGGGGACAGAAAAGGGAGAACATTGCTAGGGGAAGGTACTGATTAGGGTGGTGGCAGTTCCACCTGCTCTTGGCTTTCACCTATGTCTTTCCCCTTGGCTTGCCCCAGCCTCTGCCTGCATCTGCTGGAAGGCTGATCTTCTCCAGGGGATGGACAGTGTGTGTCCAGGTGCCCTGAGAGTGAGGGCAGGAGGCACTTTGCCCTGATCAGCTACAAGTGAAAGTGTGAGGATGTGTCTGCTGACTCATCTGCGTCAGTGCCCTCTGTGCCAGTCCTGACGCTGGGCGTGGAGATTGGGAGGTGAGTATGCGCACCATCTCTGCCCTCGAGGTGCTCATGGGCCAGCCTCATCCAATCCAGACATCAGTCTGTATTAGCCGAAGGGTCCTGGAGTCCTTTTCATCCTGTTTCTGCTTTCCTTTTCTCTTCTTTCCCTGATCGTCTCAGCAAATGCTCCGTTGAATACGTTCCCCCTGAAGGGAGGGGACTGGCGGATGGTCAGGCCTGTGTGTGGAGCTGGTGGAAGGCCCATCAGAACCCCAGTACACCCTAGAGATCATTTTGTCCTATCTCCTTTCTCAGCCTAGGCCTGGAGTTCTCAGCCCCGGGGAGGGGAAGTGGCTTGGCCAAGGTCATACAGCTGGATTGGACCAGGTGCTAATGAGGTTTAAGGCTTTGACCGTGCTGGGTGATACTCCCAGACAGCGGGTGATACTCCAGAGGGACACGGAGAGGGGGTAACAAATGCTCGTGTCAACTGTGATGTGTGCTGTCCCGAGGGGAACTACCGAAGGGCTTAAACAGAAGAGTTACAAGATCTCTCAGATGCCTTAGAAAGCCCTGGAGCAGGAGAGGGGCAGGGGGTAGCCAGGCAGAGGCTGCTGCAGTCCTCCAGGGGAGGAGGGGGTTGGCTTCTCCCTGGCAGGGAGATTGACAGGGGAGATCCTTTAGAAGGTGGACTTGAAGATCTGGAGGTGGGGAGGGAGATGCACAGAAACTGTGCTGATGTGTCTCAGAGGATTCTGACTTCCAGGGCCATGGTCAGTGAGGCGCCCGGGTGGCTAGGCTTGGAGGAGCTCGGCTACATTGGGAGGGTGGGTGTGCTGATGTGTGAGTGTCCCCTCGAGTCCCACCTAAGGCCTTGAGGTGTTAAAGCCAGGAGGAGCGACAGGTGGGCAGGGCAGGCCCTGAGTTCTTGGCTCCATCCCTACCCCCTGGGGCATCATCAATAATTAATGTCCCCTCTGCCTGTCACAGGTGGCTTCCTGGTGGGCAGAGGCGGGGCCCTGGCGCCTGTGCTGTGCATCTGGCTTCTACTGAACTCTGGGCCAGGGCTTTCGGTTCCCATCCCAGCCAGGCTTTCTCAGGTGGCTCCTTGCTCCCCGTGGGCATCAGTTTCCCCAGCAAACACACTGAAGCTGTAGAAGGTGGCCATAAATCAGCCCAGACAGGCCAAGGCTGCTCTGGTTTTCCCAGAGTTGAGATCAAAGCCCCAGACCCTCACCCTGGGGCTCAGTACTTATTAAATTATTAAACTGTCAAGGGAAGGGAAAGCAGGAAAGACTGGGTGGATGACCATATAGTGAAAGAATGCGGAAAAATGGCTGAGAAATGAGGCAGCAGGTGGGAAAGGGGAAGACGGGAGAGAATAAAGCTCTTTGTCTCTGCCCTGAGCTTGGAGACTTCCCAGGGTCCTGTCCCTTGCGTTTAAATAGCCTCAGTCAGTTCCCTGTGCTTCCTCCTTCAGGATCTCATGGGGTTCCCGTGACCGGGATGTATAGCCCCACCTTACAGAGGAAAAACTGAGGCCCAGATTGTCACAGGATTATGAAAGTCTGTACTTCCTTTTTTTTTTTTTTTTTTTGTCTTTTTGCCTTTTCTAGGGCCGCACTTGCCGCATACGGAGGTTCCCAGGCTAGGGGTCTAACAGGAGCTGTAACCGCCGGCCTTCGCCACAGCCACAGCAATGCAGGATCCAAGCCGCGTCTGCAACCTACACCACAGCTTACGGCAACGCCGGATCCTTAACCCGCTGAGCGAGGCCAGGGATCGAACCCGCAACCTCATGGTTCCTAGTCGGATTCGTTAACCACGGAGCCATGACGGGAACTCCAGAGTCTGTACTTCTGAGTCCTGTGCCAGCCTCTTTCTGGGCTGCTTCACGGGGCCTCTTTGAGTTATCATTCGGTTAATACCCGTTCTGGACCCTTGCTTTCAGGCTAGACTGGAGAGCATGATGAACCCCATCTTGATCCCAGTAGGATGAGCTGGGACCACCTCTTGTATCTGAGCCCCCTCGATTCTCCTTTAACTTCTAGGCATGAAGGCACAGCTTGGACCCAACAGAGTGCCTGTCCCTGCCTGAGGCAATAGGTTCTATCCCTGACTCTCCAGTTGTTTGCAGGAAACAGCTTTTTTCCCCCGCTCCCAGTTTTATTGTGGTATAATGACAAAATTATAAGGCACAAAGTATACGGTGTGATGATTTGGTATGTATATATAGTGAAATGTTTCCTGCATCAAGCTAATTAACACATCCATCACTTCACATAGTTAATTTTTTTTGCCACGCCCACAGCATGCAGAAGTTCCTGGGCTGGACATTGAACCCGTGCCACAGAAGCAACCAGAGCTACACCAGTGACAATGCTGGATCCTTAACTGCTGGGCTACCAGGGAACTCTCATAGTTACTTTGTGTGTGTGTGTGCATGTGTGAGAGAATGCTTAAGATCTATTAGCAAATTTCAAGTATACAAGTTACTGTGAACCTTCATCACAGCACTCTGCATTAGATACTCAGAGCTTATTTCTCTTATAACTGAAAGTTTGTATCCTTTGACCAACATTTCCCCATTTCTCCCACCCCCAGCCATTGGAAAAAGCATTCTACTTTCTGTTTCTTTGAATTCAACCCCCATCCTTTTTTTTGGGGGTAAGATTCCACATAAAAGTGACACTATATGGAATTTATCTTTCTATGCCTTTTCTTTGGCTTGCTTCATGTAGTATAAGGCCCTTTATGTTCATCCAACAACAGACACTTAGGTTGTTACCATATCTTGGCTATGGTGACTAATGTAGCAATGAACATGAATGTATAAATATCTCCTCAAGATAATGATTTCATTTGGACATAGACCCAGAAGTGAGACTGCTCAGTCATTTGGTAGTTCTATTTTTAATTTTTTGAGGAACCTCCAAACTGTTTTCCAAAATGACTATACCAATTTACATTCTCTCCAAGAATGTACATGCAATCCCTTTTCTCCTCATCTTTATCAATACTTGTTAGCTTTTGCCTGTGGCATGTGAAAGTTCCCAGGCCAGGGTTTGAATCCATGCCACAGCAGCGACCTGAGCCACTGCAATGACAATGCTGGATCCTTAACCTGCTAAACCATGTGGGAACTGCTCTCTCTTGTCTTTTTGATAGTAGACATCCTAACAGGTGTGAGGTGATATCTCATTGTGGTTTTGATTTGCATTTCCCTGATGATTAGTGATGTTGAGCACCTTTTCATGTACCTGTGGCCATTTGTATGTCTTCTTTGGAAAAATGACTGTTTAGTTCCCTTGCCCACTTTTCAGTTGTGTTGTTTATTATTTTTGCTACTAAGTTGTAAGACTTCCTTATATTTTTTGGAAATTAGCCCCTTATCAGATATATGGCTTGAATTTTTTTTTCTCCATTCCACAGGATACCTTTTCATTTTGTGATTTTTCACTTTTGTTGTGTAAAATCTTTTTAGTTTAATGTCATTTCACTTCTTTATTTTTTCTTTTGATGCTTCTGCTTTGGGTGTCAAACCCCAAAAATCACTGCTAAGATCAATGTCAAAGAATTTTCCTATTATGTTATATTCTAGGAGTTTTATGGTTTCAGGTCTTACATTTAGATCTTTAATTAATTTTGAATTGATTTTTGTATATGGTAGAGATAGGGGCAGTTTAGTTCTTTTGTGTGTACACATTCAGTTTTCCAGGCACCTTTTATTGAAGAGACTGTCCTTTCCCCACTGTATGTTCTTGGCTCCTATGTTGAAAATTAGTTGACCATATAAATATTGGATTATTTCTGTACTATTATATTCCATTGATCTATATGTCTGTTTTATTATGCTAATATCATACTGTTTCAATTACTATAGCTTTGTAGTATGGTTTGAAATTAGGAATTTTGGTGCCTACAGCTTTATTCTTCTTGCTCAAGATTGCTTTAGTCATTCAGGGTCTTTTGTGGTTTCATGCACATTTTGAGATTTTTTTTTAATATATGTGAAAAATGTCATTATAATTTTGATAGAGGTTGCATTGAACTGTTAGATTGCCTTGGGTGGTATGAACATTTTAGCACTATTCATTCTTTCAATCCATGGACATGGGATGTCTTTGTATTTATTTAAATGAGAGTTGCAACATTTCAGGCTCTCTCTCCCTCTCTCTCTCTCTCTCTCTTTCTACCTCTCTCTCTCTCTCTCTCTCTCTCTCTCTCTCTCTCTCTCGTTTTTCAGGGCTGAACCTACAGCATATGGAAGTTCCTAGGCTAGGGGTTGAACTGGATCTGTGGCTGCCAGCCATAGCCACAGCAACACAGGAACTGAGCCATGTCTGAAACCTATACCACAGCCACAGCAACCTGAGATCCAAGCTGTGTCTGTGATCTACATCACAGCTTATGGCAACACCAGATCCTTAACCCACTGAGCAAGGCCAGGGATCGAACCTGGATCTTCATGGATGCTAGTTGGGTTTGTAAGCTGCTGAGCCACAATGGGAACTACCCTCTCTCCATTTTTTTTTCTCTCTTTTGCCACATCTATGGCATGTGGAAATTCCCATGCCAGGGAATGACCCTACAACATAGCAGTGGCCTGAGCCATAGCAGTGAAAATTCCAGAACCTTAACCTGCTTAAAAATAAATACAGGGAGCCACCAGAGAACTCCCTGTATTTATTTTTATCTCCTTCAATTTCTGTCTTCAATGGTTTATAGTTTTCTGTGTACAGACGAAAAGATTTGGTTAAATTTATCCCTAAGTATTTCATTCTTTTTGATGCTCTTGTAAATGGATTTGGTTTCTTAATTTCTATTTCAGATTGTTTGCTACTAGGTATAGAAACACAACTGACTTTTGTGTATTGATTTTATATCCTGCAACTTTACTGAATTCATTTATCAATTCTAACAGTTTTTTTGGTACAGTCTTGAGAGTTTTTCTGTATATAAGATCATGCCGTCTGCAGAGACAGTTTTACGTCTCCCTTTCTGATTTGGATGCCTTTTATTTCTTTTTCTTACCTAATTGCTTGGGCAAGGACTTCCAGTACTATGCTGAATATGTTGAAGTGGCAATACAGGGCATCTTTGTCTTGTTTCTCATCACCATTAATATGATATTAGGTGTGAGCTTGTTATATAAAACCTTTATTATGTTGAGGTACATACCATCTATATCTAATTTGTTGAGAGTGTTTATCATGAAAGGATGTTGAATTTATCAAATGGTCTTTATGCATCTGTGATTGATGCTCATATGATCTTTATCCTTTATTTTGTTTACTTTGTTATGTTATGTCACATTTATTAATTTGCAAATACTGAATCATCCTTTCATCCTAGGGATAAATCTCACTTGATCATGGTATATGATCGTTTTAATGTGCTGTTGATTTTGGTTTGCAGCTCTTTTGTGGAGGATCTATGTTCATCAGGGATATTGGCCTGTAATTTTCTTTTCATGTAGTATTCCTGTATGGCCTTAGTAACAGGGTTATGCTGGCCTTATAAAATGAGTTTGGAATTGTTCCCTCCTCATCATTTTTTGGGAGGCGTTTGGGAAGGATTGGTATTCATTCATTAAATATTTGTTAGAATTCACCCGTGAAACTGTCTTGTCCCAGAGTTTTCTTATGGGGAGATTTAAGAATACTTTACTGAGCAAAGCTGTCCTTCAGAATTGAAGGTGAGATACAGACATTCCCAGATAAACAAAACCTGAAGGAGCTTGTAACCGCTAAACCTGCTTCACAAGAAATGCTAAAGAGGAGTTCCTGTTGTGGTGCAGTGGTTAACGAATCCGACTAAGAACCATGAGGTTGCAGGTTCGATCCCTGGCCTTGCTTGCTCAGTGGGTTAAGGATCCGGCGTTGCCGTGAGCTGTGGTGTAGGTTGCAGATGCGACTCGGATCCCACTGTGGCAAAGGCTGGCAGCTATAGCTCCTGTTAGACCCCTAGCCTGGGAACCTCCATATGCCGTGGGTGCGGCCCTAGATAAGGCAAAAAGAAAAAAAAGAAATGCTAAAGAAATTATTTAAGCTGAAAAGATAGGACACTAGCTAGTAACATGAAAACATATGAAAGTGTAAAACTCTCTGATAAATGTAAATATTTGGTCTATTCCAGGATACGCTCATATTGCAATGATGGTATATAAATTACTTATAACTCTAGTATAAAGGTTAAAAGATAAAAGAATTAAAAATAGTTATAACTACAATAATTGGTTAGTAGATTATATAATATAAATTGTGACATATCAAAAATGTAAAATGTTGAAAGGGGGAGTAAAAGTGTTGAGCTTTCATGAGTTAACAAAGTTAAGTTGTTAGAAGCTTAAAATAGATGGCTAAACTATATTTTATGTAAATCTCATTGTAAGCACAAAGCAAAAACCAATAATTGATATGCAAAAGAAAAAGGGAAAAGTATCAAAGCATACTACTTTGTCATCCAATCACAAAGGAAGATAATAATGGAGGAGGAAAAGAACAAAGGTTGTGCAATGTACCCAGAAAACAGGGAGCTCCTATTATGGCTCGGTGGGTTAAGGACGTGATGTTGTGTTTGTGAAGATGCAGGTTTGATCCCTGGCCTCTCTCAGTGGGTTGAGGATTTGGTGTTGCTACCAGCTGTTGTGTAGGTCTTGGATGTGGCTCGGATCCGATGCTGTGGTGATGGCGTAGACCTGTAGCTGCAGCGCTGACCCCCCTCCCCAAGCCAGAAACTTCCACATGCCACAGGTACGGTCATAAAAAGAAAAAAAAATTACCCAGAAAACAATGAATAAAATGGCAGTAAGTCCTTATCTTTCTTTAAATATAGGTAGTCTAAATTATTAGTCAAAAGATATAGAGTGACTGAATGGATTAAAAAAAAAAAAAACCAAGGGCCAACAAATTACCCAACTGTAAGAGACTTACTTCAGCTTTAAGGACACACATAAACTGAAAATGAAGAAATGGAGGAAGATATTTCAGGCAAATAGAAACCAAAAGAGCAGGGGTAGTTATATCAGCAATATAGACTTTAAATAAAATACAGTAGTAAGAGAAAAAGAAGGTCATTATATAATGACGAAGGGATCAATTCATCAAGAGGAAATAACTATAGTAAATATATATGCACCCAACATCAGAGCACATAAACATATAAAGCAAATATTAACAGATCTGAAGGAAGAAATAGATAGAAGTACTGTAATAATAGGGGACTTCAATTTTCCACTTTAAACAGTGAGCAGATCATCCAGAAAGGAAGTCAATATGGAAATATTGAGCCTGACCTACACTTTAGACAGCATGGACCTAACAGACATATAGAACATTCTATCAGGCTGTAGCAAAATGCATTCTTCTTAAACACACAGGGATAGAGCATATGTTATCCACAAAATAAGTCTTAACATATTGAAGAAGATTGAAATTGTATCAAGTATATTTTCTGACTACAATGGTATAAAACTAGAAATCAATTACAGGAGAAAAAGAGGAGAATTCACAAATATGTGGAGACTGGACAGTGTGCTCCTAAGCAATCAAACGGGAAATTTAAGACATTTTGAGACAAAGGAGAGTGAAAACACAACATACCAATGGAATATTATGGGACGCAGCAAAAGCAGTTCTAAGAGGGAAGTTTATTGTGATAACTGCTTACGTTAAGAAAAATAATCTCAAATAAACAACCTAATTTTAGAACTCAAGGAACTAGAAAAAGAACAAACTAAGCCCAAAGTTGGTAGAAGGAAGAGAGAAAATGAATAAAGACTAGAATGACAATGGAAAAGATCAACAAACCTGAGTTTTTTTAAAAAAAGATAAAGTTGACAAGCCATTAGTTAGACTAAAGAAAAGAAAGGAGCCTTAAATAAAATCATTAATGAAGGTGACATTGCAGCTAATACCACATAAATATAAAGAATCATCAGAAATAAACAACAAGTTGGATAACCTAGAAGAAATGGATAAATTCGTTGAAATATGCAACCTAACAAGATTGAATCATGAAGAAGCAGAAAATCTGAACAGATCAGCAATGAATGAAAGCCCCTTTCTTCAGGACAGAGAGAACCTAGCCAGTGCCCAAGAGATGAAGGGGTGGTTTTCCATCCCCTGGGCTGAGGCGACCAGCCAGACACCCAGACTCTGGTTTGGAGCCAAGAGGATGGAGGAAGTGATGGGACAAGGCTATGGGTAACCAGGAAGCCACTTGAAACATGGAAGTTTCTGCATTCAAGTGCAGCCCTTCTGGATTGCATGAGAATCCTCTGGTACTTCTATTCCAAGATGTAAAGAAAACTGTTTTAGGGAGTGTGGATTTTCTCATCTGTTCCCCAAGCTGATGTTGTGTTAAAGAAATAAAATATAAGAAGAGTCTAGATCAGCTTTGAGAGCAGACTTTCCCAAGATTCAGGGCTTGTTCTGAAAGTAGGGGTTTGTTGTCTGGTCCTAAGGGTTAGTTAATTCCCAGGATACAAGTTTCTCTTTGGGGGTGGGATGGGGTGGTGAAGGCGCTATTTCTGCAAGCAAGATTTTGGCTTGGTATTAAGGCATTTGTTTTGGGGGTCTGAGTTCCATGCTGGGGTGATCATTTTATTCTTGGGAATTTTGACTTCAGGGTCCAGGATTCATGATGGCAGTTCATCATTGGGTCTTGGGGCCAAGAGTCCATCTAGGAGCGCCAGTTCTTGGATTGGGTTGAGGTTCCCCTCTTGGGCTTGAGATTCCCCTTTGGTCTTGTGCCCTGGGAGGAAGGGAGGAGCTAGAACCCACTTTCGCTTCCAGGGAAGACTATCTGCGACTGCCAGCAGAGGAATGGGCCCACAGACTCGTGGGCTGATGATCAGGAGGCTGGATTCTAGCCCTTGCCTGGATGTGAGACTGAGAATGAAGCACTTGTAAGCTAGAGGTCTCTAGCTGAAAGCTAGGCCAGGCAGTGGTGTTGACTCATGGAGCGACATCCAAGCTTGCTTGTTCCTCCCAAAATGACACTAATGGTGGGCTCCATAGGCACCGACAGCCATTGCTCGGTGAGTCAAATCCATGTTGACAGCATTCAAGCCGCCCTGGGCACTGCCAGCTCGGTCCAGTTAGTGCCAGTCAGATCTTAACTTGTGCTGAGGGGCCCCTGGGGAGAGGGAGCACACACGGAGTAGGTTATGTTAAATCTGGGTCCCTGGGGCTTGGCGTGTGGCTCTGGAAGGCGGGAGCTAGGCTGGGCCGGGCCAACGCCTTCGCTCCCTGGTGGGCCAGCTCTTGCCTAGCCCAGGCAGTGGGTAGAGACAGGGTGTAAGTGCCATCTGAGGGGGACTGGCTCCCTCCCTTGGGCTCCGTGAGGCAGCTGGGATGCAGAGGGGTGCTGCATTTTCTATCTCATGATCTCTGAGCTCCCGTCCACCTCTGTTGCAGGTGAATTTTGTGGTCTCGGAGGTCCTCCTTTCCGTCCAAGCAGCGGCCAGCAGTGAAGGGTACAGAGCTGTCAGGGTGAGGCCACACAGGGAGTTTCCAGCTTGGGGGCACTTTCTCCAGTGTTCTAGAAGAGCTTCTACTTTGGGAAGGAGCCCCCCCCCCCTCAGGAAACCTAAGAAGATGGGGTAGTGTTCTCCTCCACCGGGTCTGGCTGGGGGCGTGGGCTGGCTCTGTCTGGGTGTGCAGGGGTCCTCAAGCTGCACTCTCTGGGCCTGGCCAAAGTACGTGAAAGACTGAGAGGTATGGGGGTCCCTCCAGGCTGTAGAATCCCGCCCCAGAGGTTGAACTCTGGTGCCATCCAGCAGGCCTCTGGAGTTCCCTGAGGGCATCTGCGGGGGCCTGGGCCGGTGGGTCACGCCTCGGATGTGAGCAGGGAGGAGGAAAGGCAGGCACGGTGGTGGAGGCTGCTCTGGAGTCGGACCTGTCATTGCTGCCCGAGCCACCTGAGGCCAGACGCTTGCCGTCTTCACATCCTAGTTCTTTTTTGACTAGTAATAAATGCTAGTTATCATTGCTGTCATTAGGCTCAATCGTCAGGTCCCAGATTATACTCACTTCTACCAGGAAGCCTTCCCCGACCACTCTGGCAAAGCTAGATGGCCTCTGTCCTCTCCCACTGCTGCCCTGTGTTCCTCTCTTAGCACCGACCACACCTGCTAGTGGGGCCTGTTGACTTGTTAATATCTTTTATTTATTTATTTTTAATTGTTTTGTCTTTTTAGGGCCGCACCCACGGCATATGGAAGTTCCCAGGCTGGGGGTCGAATCGGAACTGTAGCTGCCGGGCTACGCCACAGCCACAGCAACGCGGGATCCGAGCCGCATCTGCGACCTACACCACAGCTCATGGCAACACCAGATCCTTAACTCAGTGAGTGAGGCCAGGGATCGAACCTGCAACCTCATGGTTCCTAGACAGATTTGTTTCCGCTGCACCACGATGGGAACTCCCTGTTAATATCTTTTATTGCCTGGCTTCCTCCCCAGTGTATCAGTACCACCAGTGCCTGGCATACACAGTACGCACTTGACAAATATTTTGAAATGAATACAAGAACAGGCTGATTCTGGGGAATTCAAATTTTTCTTCTACAGGCCCTTCAGAGTTGCTACAGTCCACTTTATCCCCTACTCCTTTTTTTTGTTGTTGTTGTTGAAATGACATTTCCTGCATACCAGGCTCTGGGGCCAAGGTAAGAGAAACCGAGAGTGATATGGAGCCATTGGTTCATTGGTTCATCCCTTCACGGTACAGAGGTTCTTTGGGTGCCTCCCAGGTGCCAGGCCTCGCGCCAGCGTCTGGGGACACACGTGCGCTCTCATAGCGCTTGTGGTGCTGATCCCTGGGCTGAGATAGGTCACAGGAGAGGAGATGGTCGGTTAAGCTGAGTGGAGTCACAGAGGGTGTCTAGGAGGAAGGATTTGCTTTGGAGAAAGGTGGGCACAATACCCTATGATGTCACGTATATGTGGAATCTAAAATGTGGCACAGAGGAACCTGTCTACAGAACAGAAACAGACTCACGGACGTGGAAAACAGACTTGTGGTGGCCAAGGCAGTAGAGACAGGGAGTGGGATGGACTGGGAATTTGCTGTTAGTAGATGCAAACTATTACATTTAGAATAGATAAGCAATGAGGTCCTGATGTACAGCACAGGGAACTGTATCCAATTTCTTGTGACAGAACATGATGGAAGATAATGAGAAAAAGGATCTATATATATATATATATATATATATATCTATGTGCGTGTGTGTATGTATGTGTGTGTATGACTGGGTCGCTTTGCTGTACAGCAGAAATTGACTCAACATCGTAGATCAACTATACTTTAATAAAAAAAGTTTTTTTAAAGGAATCACTGTCATTTTCTCACTAAACTTTCTGTTAAAGAAAAAAGCATGGTGGGGAAGTATGGATAGAGCAGGGCTATCTCTTGGGTGGTGTTCAGGGAGCAGACAGAGAAGATGGAGCTGCCCGTGTCTGAGCAATAAGGCAAGGCTGGCCAATGAGAGTGTGGCCTGTGGGTGCAGGGGCCTTGACTGTCTGGTGGAAGATGCGTTCAGAAGCTCTGGGTACCACGGAGCCCACCTCTGCCATCCGCAGATGGAGGACCTCAAGCAGGACACGTCGCTCCTGGAGTGCTGGTTCTAAGATGGGCCCAGTGACGCCTGCCTCTGGGGGGTGCCGGCCGGCCGGCCGGCCCGTGGCTATGCACTTTGTAAAAGGAGCTGGCCCTGGTGATGGGTGGAGGGGCAGGCCCTGCGGGGGTTAGGCCGAAAGGGCACGTGTGTCTGGAGGGTGCCTGTGTGGGAAAAGAGGAAGGCAGTTCCGCTTCAGGCTTCTCTGTTTTGTAAATAATTAAATTCTTATCTCAGGTTTGTGGTGTCCACACTGCAGGACGCAGGTGGGGCAGCTGGGAGCAGGTGCTGTGTTATCCAGCAAGTGGGGAGTCCCTTCCCTGCCCCCCGCCCCGGCCTCCTGCCCCCCCTCTTCCCCTGGCAGGCTAGGTGGGGGGAGGGAGGACCCTTCAGGGTCTGCGTGTCCCTGGCTGCCTCGCTCCTCCCTGCATTTCTCTTTCTCTCCTGCTCTCTGCGCCCTCACGGTCTGGTTCCCCTCTGCAATCCACCTCTCCAGCTACCCCAGGCCCCAGGCTCCTGGGCTCCATTCTCCTGTGCCTTTCTCACAAAGCTGCCCTTTGAAACGCTCCTCCTCCCCAGCGCCCCTCCGCAGACACCCCCACCTCCCTGAGTCCGGCACCCCCAGGTTCGCAGAGCCTCCGGAGGGGGGCCTCAAGGGAGCACCGACCTCTCCTTCACCCCAAGATCCAGAGACAAGCAGCCGTTTTTTTCACTCTTAATGCTTAATACTAAGACTGTGAAGGTCTGTTTAGTCTTGTCCAGTTAACATAAACCAGCCGGAACTGGGTCGTGGCAGGGAACTTTGCTGTCAGTTCCCTTATTTGGAATGAAATTCATTGTTTTGCATTGGGAGGCATTGGGGTTTGGGGAGGCCCCGCTGTGACCCCCTCCCCGGGGTGTGGCCTGAGGGCCCCTCCAAAGGTCACCAGGTGACCCACCACACCCAGCGCCTCAGGGATGGAGAGGGTTTGGGATCGTGTTGTTCCATCCTGCCCTTTTGCAGGGGAGAAACTGAGGCTCAGCTAGGAGAGGGGACCTGGGCAGATCCAAGCTGATGGAGGCCGAGAAGGCAGGGCTCCTGGTTTCTGGCTCTCAGACCTCTCTGTGGTGCCAGGGCGCCTCGGGCCTCGGAGCTGCTGCGGGTGGGGCTGTGGGGTGGGGTCGGGCTGATGAATCTGGCTGGAAGTGGCCTGCACAGGCTGGGACTCTCCTAAGGCGTCTGGGGAAGCAGCAAGTCACAGAGGCCTGGGCGGTGTGCCGAGGGGAGGGGGCGTGGAGAAGAGGAGGCAGGGAAGAAAGGAAGGGGCGGTGAGAGGAAAGGAAGTGGCTGAGGGGTCCGGGAGCACTGGGTTCTGTTCCTGACTCTGCCACCGTCACTTTGACCTTGTGTCCCACCTGCCCTGGAGTCTCAGCCTTTTTTTGTGCATCTCTCAGGGTGTGTCTTGGATGAACAGAGGTCAGGGAGTGTTCCTTACTTGTGCTGGGCTGTGGGAACCAGCTCACCGGGCAGGTTACTGTCCCTGCCTATGCCCAGGGCCCCTCCGTGTGAGAGGGGTGTGGCCTCTTTACGATTTCTCTGCAAGAGCATGCGCTTTAGAGGCAGAACTTGGATTCCAGACTTGACTCTGACTCTTATTAGTGGGGTTGCTAATTACGGACAGAGGTTTCAAGACCTAGAGCTCTAGAGGGAGCAGCGAGAGTCTTTCCAAGGATAATGTGACCTCATGTTTGCACAGTGTCTGTACCCAGCACCCGATAACCAGAGCAGCGAGCAGCCCTGGCCTCTGCGCTGCACAGCGTACTCAGGCCAGCCTCCGGCTTTTGGTGGCCCTGCTTCCTCTGCTTGATCCCAGGTTCTTACTTGAAAATCAGAAAGTGCACGTTTAGATATTCTTTCTAGAGGAAGCCCCTGCATTTACCTCCTTTAAAAAGAACTTCTTGCAATTTCCCATTGTAGCTCAATGGAAACGAAACTGAATAGTACCCGGTTTTGATCCCTGGCCTTGCTCAGTGGGTTAAGGATCCGGCGTTGCCGTGAGCTGTGGTGTAGGTCACAGATGAGGCTCTGATCTGATGTTGCTGTGGCTGCGACTGTGGCCGGCAGCTGTAGCTCCTATTAGACCCCTAGCCTGGGAACTTCCATATGCTGCAGGTGCAGCCCTAAAAAGACAGAAAAAGAAAAAAAGAAAAGAAAGAAAGGGAAAGAATGAAGGAAGGAAGGAAGAGCATCAGGCCTGAGAAATCCTAAGCAGAAACCCCTGGGGCCGGGGAACAGAGAGCTGGAGACCTGCATTGTTTACTATGAACATTCCATTCACCGCTCTCAGCAGTAACGCTAGTATCCAAGGCTGTTTATAAAGGTACAGAGAACATCTGCTTCTGCACAGTCAGTGAGGCACTCATTTACAAAAGATCATCTCGTTGCCGAGAGCAGACCATCATCTCGTGAAACCTTAAACTCAGCATTAAAAGTAAAAGGAGATGATGTATGGACCGACCTCCACACAGGCCTGGGGCATCTCCAGGCAGTGGGAGCCACTGAAGGTTTTAGATTCACTTTCTGGATAGCCCGATCTCGCTTCCCCAGGGAGGATGGATTTCGCAGGGACAAGATGGGAGCAGGGAGACCAGTTATGACAGTCGTGTAGCTGACTCACCTGCAGCTTTGGTGAGAGAGAGGAAGGGACCCATCTGAGACACATTTAGGGGGTGTGCTTGGCGGTACATGAATGGGGGTGGGGGAGACGAAACGGGCAGAATCCAGGACGGTCCCAGGTTTTCGGGTGGCTGGGAGGATGGTGAATCCACAGGATGCGGGAGAGAACTGGACTGGAGGTTGGAGGGTCGGGTTTGGGGACCGTGTTGGAAGAGCCCTGAGGCATTGTGGGGGAGACGTGGGGTCAGCAGCTCCCCACCTTGAAGCTCAGGGCAGAGGCTATGGCAGCAGTGGGAGGAGAGCTGGGGAAAGGGCAGAGGGCCAGGGAGGCCGAGGGGAGTCGTGGCAGTAGGGTTTAGAGGTCATGACATGACGTACTCAGCGGTTCTCCGACCTTAATCAGCCTACGGATTGCCTGGAAGCTTGAGAAAATGCAGGTTCCTGGAGTCCCCCTCTGGTTAATCTGGTTTAGTAAACCTCGGGGTGGGTTCCTGGGATCTGCTGCTTAAAACAAGACTATCAGGCAATACTGATGTGAAGGATCCATGGGCCACCTGCTGTGAAATGCTTGTCTGGGGGTCGGTCAGATCGGGGTTCAAATCTTGACTCTCATGTCTTACTTTGGGCAAATATCTAGATCTACCAAACCTCCGTTTCTTGATCAGTTAGTAGGCGTACTGGTTCCCACCTCACCATGGTGGGCTGTGGTGTGTATTAAATGAGATCACAGCCGTAGGTCATGTGGCTAAGGCCCTGGTGCCTTGTAAGAGCTCAGTAAGGAGCAGGCGCTTCTTGTTTGTTCCTAGAGGTCTGAAGATGGTGGGCAATGCGACAGGGCAGGCTGCTGACCACACAGAGCAGTCAGTCCCAGGGGAGAACTCACCTGCCCAGTGTCAGGCTCTTGGTTGAGCTGGCCCCAAGTTTCCATCTCTAAGGTGCCTCCTGAGTTGACAGGACTGAGGGCTCCTGGCTCATTGAATCAAGTTCACAAAAACTTTTGAATCAAGTCAGAAGTCAAGTTACTGAAAAAAAAAGGGAGTTCCCATTGTGGCTCAGTGGTAATGAGCCCGACTAGTAACCATGAGGATGCAGGTTCGATCCCTGGCCTCGCTCAGTGGGTTAAGGATCCGCCATTGCCATGATCTATGGTATAGGTCGCAGATGTGGCTAAGATCTGGGGTTGCTATGGCTGTGGTGTAGGTCTGCAGCTGTAACTCCAATTCGGCCCCTAGCCTGGAAACTTCTATATGCTGCAGTTGCGGCCCTAAAAAGACAAAAAAAAAAGAGGAGTCAATTTACTACTTCCCAGTGAGAAATTGATTGTCAGTGTGTTGATTATTAGCACCTTTCACCCTGAAAGAAGCAACTCAAGTGCTGGGTGAAACCATCATTCAGCCAGAGTCAGGGACACGGTCTAAAGACTGAATGACCTAGGGCTCTGAACTCAGCCTGGGCCACTTCAGCAACAGAGAAATGCTTGCTGTGTGGGCCCAACACTTGGACCCACCTGGCAGGACATCATCTCCCTGGCTGTGCTCCTTGGGCCCCTCCAAAGTTTGCCTCAGTGACACCCCGACTTCTCGGTAGCCAATGAATACGTCTTCGCTCTGGGTCTGTTAATACCTCCAGTCAAGTCTCCTGGAGGCCCCACCAGGTCTGGGGCTGTTTCATCTCTTGAGGGTGACTTTGCATGCTCTGATCCATGATCAGTCAATTTATTTTTTTTTCTTTTCTTTTTTGCTTTTTAGGGCCCCACCTGTGGCCTATGGAAGTTCCCAGGTTAGGGGTCAAATTTCAGCTGTAGCTGCTGGCCTACGCTATAGCCACAGCAACTAGGGATCCGAGCCGCATCTGCAACCTATGCCACAGCTCACAGCAATGCCAGATCCTTAACCCACTGAGCAAGGCCAGGTATTGAACCACATCCTCATGGATACTAGTCAGGTTCTTAACCCACTGAGCCACAACGGGAACTCCCACATCCAGTCAGTTTCAAAGACTAAATAAATAAAATACAGGGAAAGCTTATTGCCAAGTGCCACAGGGCAGGGGGGGTACACCGTTGTGGCTTTCCCGAACACTTACTGCCCTCACGACGTTTTAAGAAGGGGAAATGGGTTGAGTCAATGATGGTACCTCTCTGATCTCTGGGGGCTGGTTGGGTCTGGTCCTCTGTAGAAATGAAAGAATCCCGAAATTCGCATTGTGGCTTAGTGGTTAATGAACCCGACTAGTATCCATGAGGACACAGGTTCGATTCCTGGCTCTGCTCAGTGGGTTAAGGATCTAGCATTGCCTTGAGCTGTGGTGTAGGTCACAGACGTGGCTCGGGTCCCATGTTGCTGTGGCTGTGGTGCAGGCCAGAAGCTGTAGCTCCGATTCAACCCCTAGCCTGGGAACTTCCATATGCTGCAAGCGCGGCCCTAAGAAGAAAAAAGACAAAAAAACCCAAAAAACAAAAAAGAAAGAAAAAGAAAAAAGAAAGAAATGAAAGAATCCCTGAAGGACTTTTCTAGAAGACCCTCAAATCCTCCTCCTGAACCTGTGTGTGGTTCACCCCACACACGGTGAACCCCTGGGTGGTTTTGGACACCCCACCCCCTACCCTGTCGAAGACTTTACACTGTATCTTCCTCATAATTTTTTCACTGTTTTAAAGTCTACCACCATCACCAGCAATAGATGCTTTAAAAACAGTTCATACCCTTTAACTAACAGCTGCTCGTTTTCCCCACCCTCTGCCTCTGGCAACCACATAAAAGTGAGATCATGCAGGACCTGTCTTTGGCTTATTTTATTTAGCATAATGTCTTGTGGGTTCATCTGTGTTGTCCCAAGTGGCAGGATTTCCTTTTAAAAAAGGAATATAATGAAATGGGATAATATTCCACTGTGCATATATACCACATTTGCTTTATCCATTCATTTGTAGATGGATACTTGTTTCCATATTTGGGCTAATGTGAATAGTGCTGCAGTGAAGATGGGGGTACAGATAACTCTTTGAGATAGTGATTTTACTTATTTTTTTGATATGTATTATTCAGAAATTGGATTGCTGGATCATATTCTCATTCTATTTTTAGTTTTTTGAGGAACTGCCATGCTGTATTCTGTAGAGGCTGTGCTAATTTAAATTCCCACAGTGTACAAGGGCTCACTTCTCACCACATCTTCGTCAATATTTGCTGTTTCTTGTCTTTTGATAGTAGCCTTTCTTCCTTTCTTTTCTTTTCTTCCTTTTGTCTTTTTAGGGCTGTACTTGGCAGCATATGGAGGTTCCCAGGCTAGGGGTCAAATCGGAGCTGTGTCTGCGACCTACACTGCAGCTCACAGCAATGCCAGATCCTTAACCCACTAAGTGAGGCCAGGGATCAGACCTGTGTCTTCATGGATACCAGTCAGATTCGTTTCCACTGAGCCACAACAGGAACTCCTGAATGGCGGCCTTTCTAAAATGGTTTTGATTTGCATTTCCCTGATGATTAGTGATGTTGAGCACATTTTCATACACCTGCTGACCATTTGTATGTTTTCTTTGGAAAAGTGTATATTCAGATCCTTTGCTCATTTTTTAAAAATGGATTTTTTTGTTTGTTTCTGAGTTGTTTAAGTTCCTTATATATTTTGGATATTAACCTCTTACCAGATGTGTGGCTTGCAAATATTGTCTCCCATCTTGCAGGTTGTCTCTTTACCTTGTTGATGTGCAGAAATTTTTTTGATTTGATACAATCCTACTTGTTCATTTTTGCTTTTGTTGCCTGTGCTTTTGGATCACATCCAAAAAACATTGTCAAGACCAATGTCAAGCTTTTCCCCTGTATTTTCTTCCAGTAGCTTTACAGTTTCAGATCTTATGTTTAAGTCTTTAATCCATTTTTGAGATGATTTTTGTATATGGTGTGTGATATAGAGATCCAATTTCATAATTCTTCATGCGGATATCCAGTTTTCCCAATACCATTTTACTGAAGAGACTATCCTTTCTCCATCGTGGGTTCTTGGCACTCTTGCTGAAGATCAGTTGATCATAAATGCTTGGTTTTATCTGTGAGCTTTCTGTTCTGTTCCATTGGTTTATATTTCTGCTTTTATTCTGGTACCATACTGTTTTGATTGTTTTAGTTTAAAACCAGGAAGTGCGATCTTCTAGTTTTGCTCTTTTTGCTTAAGACCACTTTGGCTCTTCGGGATCTTTTGTGGTTTTAGGATTATTTTTCTATTTCTGTGAAAAACTCTGTTAGAATTTTGGTAGGGATTGCTTCAGGTAGTATGGACATTTTGCAATATTAATTCTTCTGCTTCATGAACACTAGGTATCTTTCCATTTATTTGCATGTTATTAATTTCTTTCATCAATGTTTTACAGTTTTCAATGTACAGATTTTTACCTTTTTACCTCCTTGGTTAAATTTATCCCTGAGTATTTTATTCTTTTTGATGCCATTGTACACGGGATTGCTTTCTTTTTGGAGAGTATTTGCAGTTGTCTTGCACTTTTTTTTTTTTTTTTTTAAACTAGGGCTGCACCTGCAGCATATGAAAGTTCCCAGGCTAGGGGTTGAATTGGAGCTGCAGCTGCCAGCCTATGTCACAGCCGAAGCAACTCAGGACAGCTCAGGATCGGAGCCACTTCCTCAGCAATGCTGGATCCTTAACCCACTGAGCAAGGCCAGGGATCAAACCCATGTCCTCATGGATACTAGTTGGGTTCATAACCCTCTGAACCACAACAGGAACTCCCAGTTGTCTTGCCTATATATAAATTGATGGCGTCTTTTTCGGGGAGGGGGGGTGTGGGTCCAACCTTTAGAAAACCCTTTCAAAGTATTCAACTTATTTGAATTTTTTTAGTTTATGTTTTAAAAATAATCGTAGTAAAATACACATAACATAAAATCCCCAAACTTGTTAATCTTATAACAGGAAGTTTGTACCCTTTGAGCCACCTCTTCCCATTTCCCTTACCTCCAGCCCCTGGAAACCACCACTCTATTCTCTGTTTTTCTGAGTTTCACCATTTTAAATCACACACTTATGTGAGATCATTTGGTATTTGTCTTTCTCTCTCTGACTTATTTCACTTACTGTAATACCTTCAAGTTTCATCTAACTTGTCACAAATGGCAGGATTTCCCTTCTTTCTCATTGGCCTATTATTTTTTAACGTATTGTCTGCTTACTTTTGAGTTTTTGAGAGTTCTTTATATATTCTAGATTCTATATGAGATATGTACTTTGTAATAATTTTTCCCCCATGGCTTGTCTTTTCATTCTCTTAAAGGAGACTTTGATCATTTTACGTAGTATTTAAATACATTACATAGCTTCCTCGCATCCCAGCCTGTCATAAACAAGTCCAGGGGCCACACAACTTCTTGAATTGAGTATGCAATTCAGCTGGAGGGAGTGGCAGGGGCACAGGGTCCCCAGGGAAGACCCCACCAGTTTTGAAGTCCATGTGCGTCAGTCATAATGTGTTCCAGAGGGAATGGAGCTCATCATTATGGCTAAGGACCCCGTTTTTATTTGGGGTGGCAATGTGTGCAGTGAAAAGACTACCTGTTCCAGCTTCCCTTGCAGCTTCGTTTAATGATGTGACTACATTCTGATAAATGAAATGCAGATTAGGATTGTTGGGAGGATAAGAATAAATTAGAATTGTTGGGAGGGTAAGGCTTTTTTTAAGGGGAGCAGTTAGCTGGTGTAGGTCTTTTGATATTTTTGTTTGTTTTTGTCTTTTTAGGGCTGTACCCAGAGCATATGGACGTTCCCAGGCTAGGGTTCAACTTGGAGCTGTAGCTGCTGGCCTATACCATAGCCATAGCAACGCGGGATCTGAGCTGCGTCTGTGACCTACACCACACCTCCCCGCAGTGCCGGATCCTTAACCCACTGAGGGAGGCCAGGGATCAAACCCGAGTCCTCTTGGATACAGTTGGGTTTATCACTGCTGAGCCACGACGGGGACGCCAGTCCTTTGACTTTGGTTTTCCGTGTTCCTTCTGCTAAGGTGGCTGGAGCTTCAGCCGCTGTTTTGGACCATGAAGCAACCTTGAAGTGTCATGTTGGAACGGTGCTGTTCCTGATGATTGATAAAAAAGGCCTGGTCCCTGATGACTACAGAGCTGCCACACAAGCCTTGAACTGCATGCTACGGACTTCTGTATCAGAGGAAACACCTTATGTGTTTAAAAATCTATATTATTTCACATTTATAAAGGAATTTGGTTAAAACACCAAGGGTCAAGGGGAAGTTGGTTCTACTGCATTTGTATTTATATCACTGAGAGCAGACTGTTAGAATATTTTTTATCCCAGGTGTTCATATTTTATCACTGCTATTGTTTTCTTCATCACAACCGTCTACCTTTATCATCCTTCTCATAATATTGCTATTTTGAATAATAATCATTTCCATTATTGTAACAACCTTTAAAGGGATTTGCTTCTTGTTGATGGACTGTTTGTGTGAAAAAGATTTCTCTTGTGAATTGTTCCCTTGGGGGCTAAAGAGAAGGTAGGGAGTGTGGGGAGACTTGGCTATTGAGAACATCTGTGGAAATGGGTGGAGCTGGTACTCAGCTCTAGGGCAGCTCGGTGTTCATTGGCAATGGGCTGTGTCAATCATTTCTGTCCGGCAAATAGCCAGCATTGCTCCCACATGGGGAGCCCTCCAGGCCTGTAAGTGAAGCAACAGGCTGGGCTGGTGGGGGTAGGTGTGAGTAAGCAGTTACCTGTAAGGGAAGGCAGCGGAAATTAGTGTGATGGTGTAGGACATGAGAAGTGATTGAAGGTTTCTGAAGGGGGCGTAGCGTGGCTTGTGTAGGAAGGATTGGGAATGGGGTGGAGGCTACTCAGAGGTGAGCGGGCCACTTAGGAAGCTCTCACGGTGGTCCAGGCATGACCTGGTGAAGGTCCATTGTTAGGGTATAATTAGGCAGACATCAAGAGTGAGTAAATATGCAGAAATAATTTTATTTATTTATTTTTGCTATTTAGGGCTGTACCTGCGGCATATGAAGTTTCCCAGGCTAGGGGTCAAATCGGAACTGTAGCTGACGATCTATGCCACAGCCACAGCCACAGCCACTCAGGATCCGAGCTGCGTCTGCGACCTGCATCACAGGTCACGGCAACGCTGGATCCTTAACTCACTGAGCAAGGCCGGGGATCGAACCTGTGTCCTCATGGATGCTAGTCAGCTTCGTCCACCACTGAGCCACAAAGGGAACTCCCCAAAAAATAATTTTAAAAATTATCAGAGGAATTGACAGAACATCGTAAATCAACCACAATAAATTTTAAAAATTATCAGAGGAAACGCCCCATCAGTAGGAAGTGAGGAGAGACTGGATGAGCCATCAGACCTCAGTGCGCACGGGCCTGCGTGGAGGAGAGAGGTGAGGAGGGAGGTTTGGGGGAGGGCTTGAGGCTGCGGTGCAGTTCTAAGGAAAGTTCGGCAAGGCCCTTGGGGAGTTCTCAAGCCCAGGCCATGGTCAATGGTCAGAGAAGTCCCACATCCCTGGGGAATGTGCCCGCCTTACTTTCCCTGCTTCCCCCCCACCCCCCGCTCCAGTCATTGGCCGGGAGCTGCTGTGGAAGCATGGCCTTGGAGCAAACTCTGGGACGGATTTCAGAGCATCAGAGCTGGGGCCCCCAGTCAGTTATGCTTCCCATGGTGGATGATCTAAGAGGGGATGACGGGGTTGGGGGATATGTCTTGTGGCTGTTGTTCCAGGTAAGAAATGAGGACCTGGACTGTCTCAGATCCCAGGAAGACCAGGGCTGGTTGGATTTCAGGGTTGATAGAGTCAGGGCTCTAAGGTGAGGTCAAGGATGAGGCGCTTTTCATCTCTCTGCTCTGCCATACATGGGTTGGCTTCTTTCTGGGCTGGTAGCGATATGGCCATGGCAGTCCCAGAAATCACAGCCACACCCAACCGTATCTAGAGTATCTCCCATAGTGTCTAGAGGGAGAAGTACAACCCCTCTTGTGCTTCTTCCTGAGGAGCAAGCCAACCTTTCTCAGAGGGGTTTTGCCAATTTCCCATTATGCTTCATTGGCCAGAAGTGGATCACCTGCCCACACTTGACAGTCACTGGCAAGGAGCATGGAATCATTGTGATTGGTTTATACCAGCAGATTGCAGCCCTGGCTTCACAGAAGGACCACCTGGAGCGCTTTTAGACCCATCCATGCCTGGGTCCCACCCTCAGAGTTTCAGTATTAATGGGTCAGGAATGGGGAACTGGCACCTGTAGTTTATAACCTCTTCCGGTGATGCTAACTGTGTAGTCAGGGTGGAGAACCCCTGTCATCTTGGAGTAGAAGAGATGGTGGGGAGTCAGTCACATACTAGTTTTATCTTGCTTGGGCAAGCTGGCCTCTTTGAACCTTAATTTCTTCATCTGTAAACTGGGGCTGGCAAGAACTGCCTGCTGCAGTTACTGAGAAGACTGGTGGAGCTCACAGGTACTTGTTGACTTTGCAGAGTCTAAGTCCGTGACACCTGAGGGATTTTGCTCATTTCCCCCCCTCCTTCAATTGAGAGGGAAATTTCAGCTCCTTTGCTCCCTGGAGCGGCCAGGGTAGAGATTTCTCCTGAGCACAGCTTCCTGCCATTAAAGTAGAAAACAAAAGAGCTGGGAAGACAGAGGGAAGTCACAGGCAATTGTGGGGGCTTTTTTCTTCTGGACAGCGTGGGTTTGAATGCTTTAAATGCGCTACCATAAATGGTTTATGCAAATGAGCTGGAGGGGCTCACCTGCTGCTGCCTACATCCTGGAGAGGCTGGAAAGGAGCCAGGTATGTGGTTTTCAGCGTCTTCTCCGTGCAGTCCTGCAGTGGGTAGTTAGGGGCTGGTGGATACCCTCCTGCTGCCTCCAGGGAAGAGGGTCAGATAAGGCTCTGGTTCCTCAGTGTTCTAGGACACACCTGGCTGCTTGGCTTCTTGGCTGTTTCTATCTAAGCGAGCACCAGCTCATGCAGCCAGTAGTATTCGGGGAACTAGGAGGGCCAGCAGGCGCTGATAGGTCATGGGTCAAGCAGTTGGTTGCCTATACCACTGGGTCCACATGGGGCACTCTGGCTGGGAGGGTGGCCTTCGGGCCGAGGCCTGGAGAAAGGTCAGATGGGGCTCAGTAAAGACCGGCTCGTCATTAGCCCTGGCCTATCTTCCTCCCTTCTTCTAATTCCTCTCCTGTTCTAGCTTCCTTCATAAAATATACTTTGAGCATACCCAGTGCCCCCCATGTGAGGTGCTGGGGATCCAGAGCTGAAACACCTGTCTGCTCTCAGGTTGTTTTCCTTATGGGCACGGGACCTGGGGCTGCACAAAGGGTCGGCTATGTCCTGGAGGTAGAAGGCCTAGTCTGCCTGGGGCTTTGGGCTGACCTCAGAGGAAGGAGCCCCCTACACTGCAAGATGAAGGTGAGGTGTGGTGTGGGGCATTCCAGGTAGAGGAACTGCGTTCACGGAGCCATGGGCATGTGTGATGCACACCTGTAGTTCGAGTGCATGGAGTGTAGGTGCTCGGGGTTGGGGGACGTCACAGGAGGTGCATTCAGGCACATGAGCTGGGGCCCGTTCACAGAGGACCTTGAGCGCTCCACAAAGAAGGGTTGAGCTTATCCACCGCGGTCTCTCAGTTGGGTAGTGGCCCAGCCAGACTAGTCAGGCAGAAAGGTCAGCCTGGCAGCCCTGAGGAGGGGAAGGGAAGCCAAAGGTTATTAGAATTATCCAGATCAGGGTGATGCTGGTGGCCTGAGCTGAAGAAGTCGCAGGGGGTGGATTATGGAAGGACCCAGTGACAGCTCAGATGGGGGATTCCAGGCTGACACCAGACTTGTGGCCTGGCGCGTAAGAGCGCAAGGGGTAAACCAGGTCGTGGAACCTTGGGAACATGCCTCAGAAGGGGACTGAGAAGCAGTAAGTTAAAGTGTGCTGGCCCATCCTTGGTTTTCCGCCAGCCTTTGGTAAAAATGAGAGCGGTGGGGGAGGACAGCGAATTCTTGCCTCTCCCCAGGTGATATCCTTCCCATATCCCCGGTTCGGGGAACGCCTGGTTCAGAGCTGAAGATACATGAGTCCGGTGCCTCCATTTTACAGATATGAAAACAGGAGAAGCTCAGAGGAGAGGCACAGAGGAGACCGGTTTGCCCCCGGACGTGCAGCGAACTGTGGAAGTGGCATTATGATTAGTAAAAAATGAACCCCAAACAAAGGCTGGCATAGCCCATTTCCCTTAGCTGGTGCTGAGAAGAAGCTTTTCCTCTGTTCTCTGGGCAGGAGAAGTGGGTTTGGCTAAGCAGGGTTGAGGTTGAGGTGTGAGAGGTGGGACATTGCTTTAGAGAGCGGACAGGGCTCTCCGGGGAGAGATCCGTGCTCCGATTTGCCTCGTGGTGGGACCCAGCACGGGCTGCGTTCACCCACCTCCTGGAGCCCTTACCCCAACGAGGAGGGATTTGTGCGGACCTTAAATGAAGCTGCCCTCCCTGAGTCTCCTCAAACCCAGGCAGCCTTCTGCAGACCTCCCTAAGCCTCGGTCAGGTTTTCCCCGGGGCACACGAGTCCAGCTTCCCAGGGGAAGCTTTGTTTCCTAAGCTTTGATGCCGGTGAGTCCACCCCGTGCGTTGCTGGGGTTGCTGGTGGATTGTCTGACCCCAGGCTCTGGAGGCTGGACGGAGGGGGCGGCATCGTGGGGGAGGAGCCTGAAGGGTGCTCCTGGGGAGAGAGGAAAGGAAGGTGGCACCATGGATGAAGGTGCCAGCTGGGAGATGGAGCAGCTGCGGGAAACGCTGCACAGAGGGAAGTGGGTTTTCTGTCATTGCATTAACCCTGTGGTGGCTGCCCTTCTGGGCTGTCGTTGAGGCAAGAAGACCACAGTCCTGACAGCCACCTTCCATCAACCCTACCTGAGCTCTGGCTCTGGGGGGAGGAGAGGCCAGCACTGAGCCAGGCACATGCCTGATTGTCCCCGGGCCTTGCGGACAAGAAGCCCTGTTTGTGGGGCTGACCGATGATGCAATGCGAGATTGTCTGGGGTTGGGCTAAGGGCCTAGGGCTGGAGGTGTGGCAGGAAATCGAGTCCGTTTGTGGGCTCAGTGGGCATGAAAGCCAGAGGCCTCTCTTGACAGGCCTCGGATAGACCCCGGCTCTCGCAGGTGTCTCTGTGCCTGGATGTCCTGCCCTCGGCTCTTCAGCCAGCACGGCTAAAGTCCATGTGTTCTAGGTCGTGGCCCTGGATGGTGGGCATGGAGCCGGCATAGTTCAGCAGCTGGACCTCAGGTCAGCCATTCACGTTGGCTCTGTGAGAACAGAAGCCCCTGTTTCAGAGCCAGTCTGAGCCCCCAGCTCCTGAAAGGACCTGCCTCCTTCTCTCTCTTTTTAGAGCATTTTCAGGTTTGTGTGTCAGGCCTGTGAGGGCAGGTGCCCCTCTGCATTAGTCTCCCCTTCCCCTTGGACATGTGCGTGGTGGAAAGCGCTGGTCCCCGAACTCAGAGCCCCATTCACCCCCCAGCATGGGAGTGGGCCCAGAACCTGGTCGGAGCGAGGTCTGTGGGTGGTCAGGGACCCAGGTGGGGTAAGACAACGACTGTGGCTACTGAAGTCCAGGGCCGGCTAACACCTGGATCAGCAGTTTCACATTTGCGTCTGTCCTCACCCTGGGCCCCTCTGACCGATGCTATGTTTATTTCATCGAAGGTGGCTTTTCCAGGGCAGCGTAGCAGACAAAGCCCAGGACCTAGACTCTTGAGTCCGAGAGTCCGAGATCTGGGTTCTGGACCTGGCTCTGGCACTTTAGAGCCACAGTTCATTTCTGTCTCCCTGAGCTTCTCTTTCTCTCATTTGTCGAAAAGGACGAGCACCTGCCCTGTCTTACCTACTAGGGACTATTGCAAATCCATCAAGATTTTTGTGAAAGTGTTGTGTAGCTCTTAAGAGCTGGGTTGTTATTCTAAGAGGCCACATGGCGGAGGGGCCGGTGCCTGTACTCTGGTATCTGGTACATGTGTGTCCAAATCCCAGTGCTGGAGTTCCCATCGTCGCGCAGCAGAAACGAATCCAACTGGGAACCATGAGGTTGCGGGTTCAATCCCTGACCTAGCTCCGTGGGTTAAGGATCCCACGTTACCATGAGCTGTGGTGCAGGTCACAGGTGTGGCTCAGATCCCTTGTTGCTGTGGCATGGGCTGGCAGCTGTAGCTCTGATTGGACCCCTAGCCTGGGAACCTCCTTATGCCATGGGTATGGCCCCTAAAAAGCAAAAAAAAAAAAAAAAAAAATCCCAGTGTAGCCATGTATTAGCTGTGTGACCTGAACACAGTATTCCAGTATTTGCAATATCCCGAGCCTGTTTCCCCACCTAAGGGTGGCGTTCCCAGGGCTGCCCTTTCCTTCTGTGGGCCCAGAGAAGCTGTTTCAATGTGCCGGCCACGGATGTAATTTTCTTAATAGATCCGGATACTTACTTGTTTTAGTTTCTGCCTAAGTTTTGCAGGAGAAGGAGGAGGTGCTGGGGCTCCCTCTGATGGGTGATAGGGAGCCAGGGAGACCACGGTGGTTCCCAGGAGCCACCATGGGACTAAGGCGGCCAGAGCTGCGGGGACTAAGGAACTCTTAGGGGCAGAACCCCTCCCCCTCCCCGCCAGGAGCTCTGAGGAGAGGCCTTTCCCTTGGGCTGGGGGCTCTGGGACTTCCGGACCCACCTGCCCTCCAACAGCCCCTGGGAGTCTCAGCTCAGCCTCTTTGCAATGAGTAGTAGTGTTGTCAGATCCTTGGAGCCTGGCCATCAGTGGCCCTTCTGGGAGTGCCCTAGTCTGAGAGCCTGGCCCCTTAGGGTCCTGTGCCATCACCGTCTCATGCCCGCTAATGCCCCCTGGCTGAGCCCGAGTGTTGGAGTGAGATGCCCTGGCAGGGGGCAGATCCACAGCACAGAGGTCCAGGTGGGGGCCCGAGTCAGCTGGTCCTGGGCTCTGCCTTCCCCTAGTAGGTCTGGACCTGGGAGGAGCAGGGAGCAGGAGCAAGGCAGGAGGGTGGACTGAAGGAGGCCGGGGTGAGGTCGGGTGGGAGGCACCTCCCAGCCTCTCAGCCCTGGGGGTTGAGATCAGAAAGGGTGGGTGCAGGAGTCCTGGCTGAGCCACAGGCCTGAAGGAGCACGTGTGGCAGGGGGAGGGGTGGAGGCGGAGAGAGGGATGGAGTGGGGGAGGGTGGTCTCTGCCTGCAGAGGAGGGATTTAACCTCTGCTATCTGCTGCCAGCTTCCCTCATAATCCGGCAGGATCAGTCGAGTGTGTTTACGCATCTCCGGTGGACGAGGCTCTTGCCTTGCTGCAGCGCATGTATTCTGTCACCTGCGTCACCTTGGGTCTCCCTCCCTCCCCGCTCACTGTCTGTCTGCCCTCACCCAGCTTCCTCAGCGAGGTTATTGTTTAGGGGGCAAATCATACGTATTCAGACCCGGTAATTTATCACTTGTGATCAGTGGAAGAAGGGCTGGCTTCAAGTTTAAAATTTATTCTGCCTGAACAAAAATAGAGCACTAACCAGATGACAAAGGATGATGTATATTCTGCTTATTTAGAAGAACCCACTCTTTAAAATAAATTTTAGCAATGTATAGTCCATTTACAATGTTGTGTTAATTTCTGATGTATAGCAAAGTGACTCAGTTTTACTTGTATGTATTCTTTCTCATATTCATTTGTGGTTTATCACAGGATATCTGATATAGGTCCCTGTGCAATAGTAGGACCTTGTTGTTTATCCATCCATATATGCACTAGTTTACATCTGCTATTCTCAAACTCCCAATTTTTCCCTCCCCTTCCTCTCCTCCCCCTTAGCAACCACACTTCTGTTCTCAATGTCTGTCGGTTTGTTTCTGTTTCATAGATAGGTTCATTTGTGTCCTATTGATTGATTGATTGATTTGGTCTTTTTAGGACTGCACCTGAGGCATATGGAGGTTCCCAGGCTAGGGGTCGAATTGGAGCTGTAGCTGCCGGCCTACGCCACAGCCACAGCAATGCCAGATCTGAGCTGCATCTGTGACCTTTACACAGCTCACGGCAATGCTGGATCTTTAACCCACTGAGCAAGGCCAGAGATCGAACCTACATCCTCATGGAGGCTAGTCAGGTTTATTTCCGCTGAGCCATGACAGAAACTCCTGTGTCCTATTTTAGATTGCACATATAAGTGATATATAATATTCGTCTTCCTCTTTCTGACTGACTTCCCTTAGTACGATAATCTCTAGGTCCTTCCATGTTGCTGCAAATGGAATTATTTCATTCTTTTTATGGCTGAGTAATATTCCTATATATATTCCACACCATCTTTATCCATTCATCTGTTGATGGACATTTTGGTTGTTTCCGTGTCTTGGCTGTTGTGAGTAGTGCCTCTGTGAACATAGGGGTGCATGTATCTTTTGAAATTCAGTTTGTCTGGATATGTGCCCAGGAGTGGAATTGCTGAATCATACGGCAACTCTATTTTTAGTTTTTTTGGAATCTTCATACTACTTTCTATAGTGGCTGTACTAATTTACATTCCCACCAACAGTGTGAAAGTGTTCCCTTTTCTCCACACCCTCTCCAGCATTTATTATTTGTAGACTTTTTGATGATGGCCATTCTGACCGATGTCAAAAGCTTCATTGCAGCTTTTTTTTTGTTATATTTTATTTTATTTTGCTGCACCCGAGGCATGTAGGAGTTCCTGAGATGGCATCCTTGCCCCTGCAGTGACAACACAGGATCCTTCACCTGCTGCACCACAAGAGAACTCTGACCTCATTGTAGTTTTGATTTGCATTTCTCTAATAGTGATGATGAGTATCTTTTCATGTGCCTGTGGGCCACCTGTGCATTAGAAGAACCCAATCTTACCTAACCCTCTGTGCTGGCATTTGCATGAAAGTTATGCGTGACTGGGGCAAGGGGGGTAAATGGGTAAATGGTACATGATGATGATGCTGGAGGCTGGTGCCTATGGAGGTGTGCCCTCCCTCTCTTCTCCTTGGTGTAACCTACATACTCAGTGCTGTTCTCACATTCTGCATCCTCAGTCACTCCTCTCTGAGGCTGGCTGGAGATCTTAGCCTCCAAAGGTTCTACCTGGATTCCTGAGTTCCCTGGGTCTCTGAAGAACACTATCAACAACAGTAGTTACTATTACTTGTTGAGCCGGGACCAGGCCTTGGAAGAGCTCTGGGGCTTGCCTGTCTGACCTCTAGACCCGAGCTCCCAGCCTCCACACAGGTGGGGGGGGGAGCGCATCATCCCCCCTTCCTGGCCGGGCATAGATCTTATCACAGGTAAATGTTTGCTTCCAGCCGGGGGCTCTGTGGGTCTGGGCTCCATCTGGCACACTCTGTCCTGGCAATTGAAACCTTGTTCTTCCTTGTTCTGTCCTTTCTGCCCGGCGTGGACAGTGAGTGACCCTCTGTCCTGTCCAGGGGGGCCACGGTGGCCCTGAGGCTCAGACCTGGGGAGCGGGAGCAGGAGGAGGTGCGTTTGGGTCTCAGAGGGTCTGAGGAAGGGTTGCTTGGTGCTGAGCCTGGGGCCTGGGAGGAGCGCCCAGCTCCAGGCTGTTTTCTCAGATTCCCTTTTGGTCTCCGCCCCCGCCTCTGCACCTGTTGTGTTCCCATCATCCTGGGCGGCTGGCAGCTGTCCCTGCTGGGGCACCTGTCCCAGCCCCCTGAGGACACCCTATGGATGCCCTAGCTCGAGTTGCGCTATAGCCACAGCCCGAGCTCTCTGTCCCCAAGAAGCTCTGTCCTCATCTCCGTGCGTGCTCTGGCTCTGGCTCTTCCCGGCTCTAGGGAGCAGCCTCCACTCTCATCTAGGTGTGGGAGGAAGCTTTGGGTGGGAGCGGTTCCCTGCTCCCCATTCTCCAGCAGCAGGCTCAGTGTAATCGGGCATGGAGCTGGCCCTGGCAGGTCAGCCTCAAGCCCCAAATGCCAGGTGACTCATCAGCTCCATCAAATTATCCCTCGATATTGATAAAAAACGACACTAGCAACCAGGGGCTGCTTCCCCTCCCTGACCTCTGTCTGTTCTAGGCCCCTCTGCCCACCTCATATAAAGAAGTTATTCCCTGTCATTGTCCAGTCTTGTCCTCTAATGCCCTGACCTGTTTGTCACATTGAACGCCAGAAGACATGAAACCTGAGTTCACGTCCTCCATATCCTCCACCCACTGTGTAACCACGGGAGAGTCTGCAATTTTCTAGGTTTCCTTTGCTACTCTGAAAGCAGCGGCTGGACCCCACACGCTCTGGAGGCTCCTCCCTCTCAGAGGTCTCGGGGTCTGTGATTTC